>APFE030556196.1:0-87029 GCA_000404065.3 Pinus taeda | reverse complement strand
TTTACTGTTAATATGGTTGATAATGTTCTAATGCACTCATTAAGGATCAACTAACTAAATCATAAGAAGTTGTGGAAGTAGCATATATGAATCTGAATATGGAAATGAAAAAAGTTTTATTGATGTGATAATACTGATTCACCCCCCCTCTCAGTATTATTTCCAATAGGTGTTCCACAAGCTATAGTCATAGATCATCGATCGCATTTTCGCAATCACATGATGGTTGAATTGGTTGCCAAATTAGGATTGTCCCACGACAGTTCTACTGCATATTATCCGCAAGCTAACAGACAAGTTGAGGCCATCAACAAAGTCTTGAAGCGCATGTTACAAAGGATGATTGGAGTCCACAAACGGAAATGACACTTAATCCTGTACTCAGTTTTGTAGGCATATAGAACATTAGTGAGAATGCAACCAGGTTCAAACCCTTTCAACTGGTGTATGGCCTGGAAGCAGTCTTACCATTTTAGTGTGAAATTTCATCTCTCAAGCTCACAGTTAACCTACGCCCCAGAACTTCGGAGGAAGAGCTCATTTCTTAGAACTAATCCAATTGGATGAAACCCATCATGACGCTGCTTTGGCTAACGAAGCTCATAAGAAATGAGTTAAGGCACAATTTGACAAAAATGTCAAACATCGTGTCTTCTCAGAAGGTGACCTGGTCTTACTTTACGATTGAAGATTTTATAAATTGGGAGCAGGTAAATTCCAACCATTATGGATGGGTCCCTACATTGTTAAGCGAGTATTAGAAAAAGGAGCCTACAAGCTAGTAGATTACGATGGGATTCCACTATCACAACCCCGAAACAGGTTGTATCTTAAACGTTTTTATGCTTGATTAAGTATAGTAATCTCTTTATATGCTTTTGTTACATTTTTTGTTTCATCAAGAGTGATCATTTTGGTTAGGTAATCCACTTTGAATTTGTTGCAGATGTCATACCTGTTGGAATCATTCGTTGGATATGCCAACAGAGCTAGTCATAGTACGCGGAATCTATCTTCTGTAGCCTGTGCCATCCTTGATCCAAGCGACAAGCTAGTGAGTTTCAGAGGGATATGTATTGGTCGATAAACAAACAACATCACTGAGTACAACGTGTTGATGGATCTTCTCTTTGATGCCATCGCACATGGCATACACCGACTTGTTGTCGGGCTAGATTCACAACTCGTCCTACAACTTACTGGCATCTATTCTGTTCAAAATCTAGCTATCTATCGTATGTTCCTAAGGGTCAGGATTTTGGTAAGGTAGTTTGATTCTATTCAATATCAACACATTTGTAGAAACTTAAACTCATTAATTGATTCATTAGCAAATTATGTGTTAAATAGACATTTGCAGCATTTATAAAGGAAAAAGCATTTCAATCAACATTTGCATCAGGATCATACAGCTTAACCAAAATAAAACTCTAAAAATAAAAAATATATATAACTGTTTATAGTTTATACAAAATGTTCTATGTACAGGACAAAATTGGTCGTATGACCCAAAAACTGAAAAATGCAGAAAAACACCCTAAACTAATGGTGCTGGTGATAGCAAGTCACTGCCTGCGTGATCATACGTAAGAGCCTAGTCCATCGACTCGGCACGCCAGTGGTATACCGCTATAATCCCAGAGGTAACTCGTCTGTCCTCACATACCAAGGGTGAGACCCTCGATTTGATCCTGCAACACTACAAGGGTCTCTGCTATGTCCAAATTGTGAAGGACAACCCTCCCTACAACCTCTCCTGCTGGAACGGCAACTGCTACCCTCAGGCGCGTTGCTGGTTGTACTGGTCCAATATCTACACACATATATGGGTTTAATTAGTCTTGCTAACCTTTAAAAAACACAGGAACATTATAAAATCAATAAACAAAGATATGGTCGGATCTTTTTACCTATAACACCCCACTGCTTGCCAGCTGGTAACGCCAAATCCGGGTCGCCTCAGAAATCCATCCCAACGTATGGATACTCTGCAAAGACCATCTCCTGATGGTCGAACCACTCAAAGAAGGCATTAGAGAATGAAATATGTGACTGAACAGAATGTATGGCCATAAGATTGACCCATCTCTGCATCCATGGTTCCCTTGGTGCTGGCAATCCTTAGTGGAATCCTCTCCAAGGCAAAAGTAGTCAGAATGGAACCGTAACCAAAGTTCTTGGATCTTCCATTCTTCACCTTGGAAATTTGTTCTTTTATAACTGGAAGTATTGCATCACACTAGTTGAATACCTTTGGTTTAAGGCATTCTAGGGCATACTGCATATAGGACCTATTGGCCAAATGAAGAGCTGTGCTACCAGCTAATCTAGCAAAGGTGAATAAAAAGTCCTCAAGGAACAGTTAGTGACATAGCGAATACTGATCTTACCATCCCTACTAGGTTGAGATCCATCTCTACAAAACTAACGAATATAATCCCTCATGGATTCACCCCCACAATCGGATCCTGATAGTAAGAGAGGGGCACCACACCTTGATAACCCAGTCAAAAAGTAGATATCCTCAACTGTCAAAGGGATGGATTTGTCTCTAATCTAGAACACCTGGTTGGTCAGATCCCATGCATCAAGAAGATATTGCAACAAATTGAGCAAGCCACGGTTTTGCAATGCAATAATCATACCTGGATCATGTAAGGCAATCATGTCCTCTTCTTCATGCTCACGTTCATGCCATGTAATGACCATCTTGATCCTATGAATCTCTGAAACACAAACAAGAGATGAATTAGGACCCTGATTTAGACAAAAACATGCAAAATTTCCATGAGAAAACACTGCATAAACTTTTCCTCCTGCGCCCATCGCACCTTGGCTGTCTATAGGGTGGGATGCATACTGACTGGCTAATGGCCAGCTCAGTATGCATCACACTTTTCGATTCATACTAGGTGCAATGGGGAGAGAATGAATTGTTCAAACCCCTAAGGCCCACAAGAATAGGAAAAGCTACTCAGAATCAGAAAAGGAAAGAATGAAATTGAAGAGCTCAGGGTTAGATCCTACTTGGTCCAGATGGTGCGGAAAATAGTCCACTAGATCTCCCAAAATCAGCTGATGAAATTTGAGGGGGAAAACACCTCCAGAGCTCCAACAATCCCAAATTTGAATGAAATGGAAAAAATGAGAGGTAAAACTACTTTTATGTTACTGTTCACGTAATTCAAGTAAGATGTTGGTTTTTAACTCATTTTTCAAGCATGTATTTACATTTCTAATCAATTTGATGGAGCAATTGAACAGGTAGTATGACCGTCAAAAGAACATAGTGTTAATGGTACATCTCTGACTATTATCACAAGCAATGTTACTGCAGGGTTGAAGCTCGTTAAGAAATAAACCTGCCACTAAGCATAGTTTCTAAAGATTCAAGATCATTAAAAAATGAATCCACCCTCGGTAAATAACCTTTGTGATCACATTACTATCAACCTTTTTGAGCCTTGGTCGTGTTCTTACCGTCACCTCCACTCTTTTAGCCGATCATATGCCTCCACTTGATTGTTTACCCTTTTGAGGAACAACTACGATGAGTGATTCTATTAGCCACCCTCATTATACTACTGTGTTTGAGAAGTTCCAAACTTACCTGGAAGAAGTTGCTACCCAGATACATCACTCATTCCTAAAAAAACGAGTCTCTTTTAAGCTTTTTTAGACTCGTAAAATATTAAAAGATTGCCGAGCTACTGGCCTTTCCAGCTCGTTAAAGTAAAGGGAAGCACCGTTCCTCCTCTATATTTTAATCTTTTTGGGCCTGAGGGATCATTACACAAAAAGATCGAGCGCTTGTCTTGTTCAGCTCGCTAAAACTATCAAAAAGTCATCCCTTTCGTATTATTTTATACTTTTTCGGACTTAAGGATTATACCACAAAAAAGGACTACTGGAGTTTCCTTCCTGTCTCTTTTCAAAATATCTAAACATGAAAAGGACCGAGTTGTCTTTGTTGTTAAACTTGTTAAAACAATAGCGACAAACATCCAGACAAGAGCGAGTTTCACTGTCGCTAGGCTCACTAAAACATAGCGATAGGTTTGCCCGAAGGGAAAATTATAGAACAAGCATATATTATCCTCCTCAAGCTTGACAAAAATAAAGAGGTATTGGTCAGTAATGATTGGGGAAAAAGGGAAGAAAACTTGAAGAACTTCATTGGTAGCGGGTTGCTCTTGAACATGAAACTTTCACTCCGTCACCATGATTGAGTCAGGTTGTGTTATTCCGTTCACCATCACCATTGGTCCTTCATACCAGCCATGGGGTTAATGCTACCAATCCATCACAGTGTCACCAATATGTTCAAGAGAATTAGCTCAGAGAATTCACCAACCCAGCTAACGCCTCATCCATTGCAATACCTTCACTCTCCATTTTTCATGACCGCCACCCCCGAACCTTGTATCATCAGATCGTTTTCACCTCCAGAAAGTCATTTGCTTCATTTCATGTCGTAGATGTGGGATTCATTAAGGCCCTCCTATGATGGGTCACTTCTTCTCGACATCAACTCATTATCCAAGAAGTTGACTTAGGAACAACCCTTTCAGTACTTTGAAGCTTGCATGCCTCAGTGGAAAGTTTCTCACTTCCGGCGACAGGTTTACATCAATGGCCTTCGACTGAAAGATTTTGCATGGTGTTCAACATCAGGTCCTATATTCATACCACATGAATTGTATTGTAGTATCTTGAGGGTAATTATCATTATTGGTGATTCCTCTTGCGCCTGTTAACAACTTACATCATTGGATGGTAATCAGGCGATGTCTTTCCATGTTCGACTTTATGACATCTTTTGACATGGATCGACTTTTACATCGGGCGAAGATTGAACATGTTTGAAGACCCCAGATCTAGTTTCAGCCATTCGGGTTGTGATATATTCAGGAAAATAAAGACATCAAATTTACTCCATAGCTACATAGATGATCATCCAAGCTAAGGGATGATGTCTCTACAAGAATCATCAGTCTGCCACACAAATGGTTGTATGTCCTATGTACATGAAAATGAATTTATAAAGTTGAGCATGGGAATGCCTACCTCAGCTAGATCATGAAAATAATATGAGGATAATGTATTGTATTGTATTTTATACAGGTCACCTTCCAGTTCGAAAAACCTTAGATACTCATGATAAAGCATTTCACCCGACATCAAAAGATTTACAACCTCATGCTTTAGGGGGCAACTGTTGTAGACATATTTGGGCACTGCAACCCCAATCACATATGTCGATAAACAAAGGGCTCTTAAAACCCTAGAAGTGTTGTTTCAAACCCTAAAAGATCAAGGTCAACTGATTACATCATTTCCCATAAGTTCTCCCTGAAAAACCACTCAGAACTGGTCAAAATTGGACCATACAGTCTGCCCCTTGGTCAAGGTGCGATGCATCTCACCTGTTACACACAAGGGGTGCGATGCATACTAAAAATGCCTTCTATAGGGTGTGATGAGCAAGAGTAGACAAATGGCAGAGGCAATTTGCTAGGTGGAAACTCAGAGAATCTTCTATAAACTACTCATATGACACTTGCCTCTCTGAATTCGCCCAGGGATGAGTAAGATATCATGAAATATCCAAGTGGAGCCAAGAACTATCAGTGAAATGACACTAATCAAAAACCCAGAAGCTGACTCACCCCTCTGCAAATATATATAAATGGATCCCTCATCCCAAAGATCCAGAGGCTAGAATTTTGTAATTTGTAAGGAAGTGTTGTTGGTTTCTCTTTGAGACATTGTATTGTTGGGTGATCTTTCTTTTCATGAGGTGAAGAGGGCTTCATGCTGGGAGGTGTCTGGATCAATAGTTGGGTGACCCCTCTTCTCTTCAATTAAAGCTATTTGAATTTCCTCCATATACTTGTGTACTTGTAAATCTTGTATTTGTGAATGCAATTGTATGGTTAATGTACTTCTGATTCTACATTGTTTATGGTATTATAGATCTCTATGCTTTGATGGTATTTTGCTGCTTTGCCTCTACAGGTGTTCTTTGAAGTGGGACAACTGAGAAAGGAGTAGCAAGCTTTATCAAATGAGAGAGGAAACAAGCAAGGATCCAAGCGAAAGATTAAGGTTGGTGCTCTATATTTCTCTCTTGTCTATTATCCATAAAGGAAAACACAAGTTACTTTGAGTTGTTTGTTTCTAAGAGAGCTACCTGTCTTAGTGGGACTAGCAGATCAAAAAGTGACACTAGTTTTCTTGGAAACAATTATGAATGAGGAATTTGCAAATGGAGGGTATATGGAAAACAAAATATATGGAATATGTGGTGGTTAATCATCAAAGCTTTCTTAAATCTCTAATAAATTAAATAATCTTAAGCCAAATTTACCTTTGTTGTTGATGTGTTCGGTGCTGCAAGATGAAGTGAAGGATGGAATGGATGGAGCTGATGTGACTGCTAATTTGATTTGTTGAAGAAGGATGAACGATGAACTAAGGTGCTGAAGGATGAACTGAGGGTCCCCTTCTCCCCCATGCCTGAGGAGTTGTATGTCCCCAAACATTGAGGAAAGATGAATGATGCTGCAAATGACAATGAAAATGATGATACAAAGAACAAAATTGCAACAAATTTGCATTAAGATAACAAAACCATATAGTCTTCAAATGCCACACACCCATTTGCAATATTACATATGTGAATAAATGGTGTCGATGTCGAGCATAAGAAAAAATCATTGGATTACCAACCATTGAGGAAGTCGTTAACCAATGACAGATATCCCACCTTTGGTGTCAATGGGAATCAGGCACTAGGTACATTCTACTAGCCATGAATAGATTTGTTGAAGTAGAATGGATTGTAGAATTCATCAACTAAGAAACATTGATGTATTTCCTTAGTAGATGACAAGGGTACCTGCCATTAAGGCATGCAGGCTCCCAGGTACCTTATCTAACCCTAACCCCAATCCTGGATAATGTGCTGATGTTGATGGGATAAGGCTTGTTAGAAGGTGGGCCTTAGGGAATCCCACCTCAACCAACTCGAGTATAAACATAATGAATTGAAATATACATGATTTTAAGAACTCATACAAATTTACAAACTTTATTGGGAACCTTTCTTGCCAGTTACCTAGTTTTCAAGAAAAGTCCCTGTCCAGTTGCGCCAGACAATCTGGTTTTCACAAAAAGACTTATTTTTCTCTTTACTATTTTTATTTATTTATTTACTAAATTTCCTACTATACTGGACAAAATATGTCCTCCTTCAAGTGAAGGAGAACTTCTAGTGAATCCATGTGTGGATCGGGTACAAGGATATGTTCATGCTCGGATTTAACATATAAACTTTATAGTGTACATGAGCATGTAAAACTAGCAGCTGCAAATTAAATGATGCTAAGAAAGTGTGAATAAGAGAGTGATGCCTTGCTAGAGTACTGGTTTGGAACCAATGCTCGATGTGATCATAGTGGTCTTGGTCCATTTCTTCATTTGGACAATGTTGCATGTCCTCTTCTTTGAGCTCTTCGATCTCTGGGTTTAGGGGCTTCTCTCCAATCGATGTTGTCCATAAGTCCTCGGTTTCCTCTAAATATTAGAAAACATGATTATTGGAGGATTCTAGCTCTTCTTGTGGTTGTGGCATGGAAATCAGGTTCTTTGATCACTTCTAGAGAGGTAGAAAGGTTCTTGACTGCTGTCAAGATTTTCTCTTCCTAAGAGGTAGAGACCCCAGTTGCTGCTAGGATTTGAGATAGCTCCTTAAAATTCTTAATCATCCTTGAATCATGCTTTCTAGTTTAGAAATCCCTGTCTCCACACATGAATTAGTACCTGGGGGTTCTTACAACACCCCAAAAATGTTTTGTCGTTAAGAGCTTGAAATTTTTAATCTAAATGAATAAAAACTACTAATTGCAAGAAAACTCACAAAACTTGCTTAATTGGACAACCAAACTTTGGAGAAACCCCACTATAGTGGATGGGTGGCTCTTCACTCATGTCTTACCATACTCTGGTTTCCCTTTGATTATCTTGCAAAATCCTCACAACACAGAAAACTTGTGAAAGAAACTGCGCTCTAATCCCTTTATCACCCCCCTACAACAATGCCAAAAAATATTGGGGAAATTATGTGTTATAGTTTCCAACATTAAATTATCAATTCGGGACTCATAAGCTTCGAGGCACAAGCGCAGGTAATGCAAGATCATAACATCTAACCTAGAATAGAGTAATAAATCAACTTGTCGTTTAAGTACAGAAACAAATCAAACATTATTTCTAGTAAAATCACTTCGACTTATAAAAATGCTAATTACGGAATTCAATTTTTGTATATAAAACACTCATTTATCTATTCTAAATTTGATCAAGACAAAACATGAATCATGAACTCGAAATCTGAATTAAGCTAGTGAATGTGGAATTGGAATTAAGCTCCGGAGCTCTCCACTTCCAATCAAAGAGAAACATTCAACATTGAAACGCAAAGACTACAAGTCTCAAAGCAACTGAAATGATACTCAAAACAATCTAAACAAATGACATTTAAGGAAACTAAATCCTATTGTTAAGAAACCTATCAATTTGTCCTCCTTATTTTATGCCGAAAAGAAACTCAAATGACAATTCAACCTCTATTTCTAATTATAATCACACTACTCACAAAATCAAATTTTATGCTAATGTTTGAGCTAAATTACCTCATGCTACTAAACAAAAATTTATTTACTGTCAAGTTGAAACTTCATTCATCAAATGAATTACAAGTTAACTATTCGATGCATTTAGGAAGAGATTCACTCAAAATCCCCACCATGTTCTATGAACTAGTGCATGCAAATTGTTATAACTTGAGACACGTTCTGATAAAAGGATAATTTGATTGCAAATAAAATGGGCTCATCTGTGTTATGAGGAACATAACATATCTCTGTGTTGGAGGTTCATGCATGGTTTATACGAAAATTGGAAATATGTATATTTAGAACTTTTGATCCTATTATTTATCAATGAATGCAACATTGTAACAATTACAAACACTCCAAAATCAAATAGAATATCTCACGCATTAACTAGATGAAAGACAAATTTTATAGAGCTATCACACAACGATCTACTTAAGAACTAACAGTGAATCTTGTTCCCAAATGATGGTGGGCCCTGCCACACCTGGTTAAGCTTCAAACGAATTGCAATAAAAGAAAGATTTAAAACATTCAAATTAAGGACTCACAATAAGCCATAACTCGGAACGATTTGGCTCAAAGCATAGCCATGGTATTAACTAGAACAGAGTCTTCCATTATAAATAACGTTGTCTGAACAGTAACTTGATAACTTAATAATTAGCACCAATTAACTCCCCTAACTCCTTACAACATTGGCATTTATAGGCAACAATTCATATACAAAACAACAGTAAGTCCATACACAACAAATTAAAAATCTCATTTCGTACTCAAGTCTGCAGTAACTAGTTTAATTGCTTTGTTAATAATTTCAACGATGGAACTCTTAGGCAAATGAACTTAGCGAAACCGTCATTAGTCAATCATGAAAAAATCATCTTTAGATAGAGAATCTAAGAAAACTAATGATAACCAACCATAGAGTGTAAAATATGTATTTGGTGGTAAGTTATGGAATTAGGGTATGGAACGACTTAAAAACATAGGGTTTTAGGGTATGAGTGGTGATATTGAAAGATGAAAACACAGGCATATTTGAGGTCCAATAGGTACTCTATAACATGGTACCCTTAAGTATGGAAAATAACACATCAAAATTGTGGATGCGAAGGTCTTGTAGTGTTCATATCCTTCAATATTTCATTCAAATCAACAATTTGATGTTGTACACCAATTATAGCAGGATCACTGGATGCAAAACCTACTCTATGGGCATGAAGATACCTCGTCATTGCCCCAATCTTCATGGAATTCTCTAATGCATCTTGTATAGTGTCAATATTTTGTCACGTTAGGGGAATTCTAGTTAGTGGTAACAATTCTTTGATGAACCAATACTTTTGGTGATGTGCATGAATAGGATAAGTCAATTTCCCAACTGCATTTTTGAACTGCTACATACATTCCCATGCAGTTTCCCCCTCTTACTATTCAATGTGTCGTAATTCGGTTAAGCCCTGCTGCTCAATTTGAGTAATTTTATGCTCCTTAATGAACTCTTGTTTTATTGTATCCAGAGTCATATTTCAAGTAGTCAATGGACACTTAATAAACTACTGAAGAGATTTATCCCTCTAGGTGGTCTAGAACTCAATCACTTTAGCATCATTTGGAGTTTATCTTGCCCTCCAAATAGCTTCACATAGATACCAATTTCATTTTTCATCTTAATCCCCTCAGCCTAAGAACTCAGGATACCGAGTAAATTATCTTGCCACATTCTGAGCCATTGAAGTATGACCAGGAAAAACTAGAATAAATCCTCTCAAACTAGGTTGTGAACAAGTTGTAGAACTTTAGAAAAATTCAATGTTTTGACTAACTTTGAAATAAAACTGATAGGAATTTGAGAAAGTACCAGGGGAAGGTCATGGAGAGAGCCAACCATGTTGTTTCCTTGCAAACTTTTTTTTTTAAGGAAGGAATAATCCTCATGGAATAAACTTCTCATGGTGAAGTGAATTTCTTCATCCATGGGATTATTCAAAACAGTCATCATGATCACCTATCTTGGTGATTCTAGTGTTCAGATTCCATCTGATCCTAGTGGGCTCCACTATCCCTATTATGATATCCTATCTTATTCTTCATAGCTCCTCTTGTTGTGCTATAATCCAATCCTTCACTTATTGTCTCATTCCACAACTTTGATTTTCTCATTTATCCTCTCTGCAACCTCAAACTATTCAACACTTCACCTATCTGTTGTAACTCTCTTCGTCTTCTCCTAATCTCATGTAGATTACATTATTTCCATAATCAAAGATCTAGGCCCTCCTAATCACTTTGAAATATCGTGCCTTTTGCAACTCCTCCTCATTCATCACAACTTCTTATCAGATTCTACAACTAGTTGACATCTCCCTCTAGAACCCCACCCCAATACAAGGGTTTTGTGCTACCATATTAGGTTTTTGAAATGGAAATAGTCTC
Organism: Pinus taeda; assembly: GCA_000404065.3. NCBI lineage: Eukaryota > Viridiplantae > Streptophyta > Pinopsida > Pinales > Pinaceae > Pinus > Pinus taeda. Next base: position 75,912 of record APFE030556196.1, on the reverse strand, counting down.
TCTTCCACCATAAAAAGTTTAATCCGCAAAGGAATTTATTTGAGAAACATACGTATTAATCCATACTTGAACATTGCTTCAACTTTAGAAAACGATTGATTATTCTCTACAACGAACTCAATAATATAGCCTTCCAACATGGCTTGTACCCAAAAATCAATGGACCTAGTGATTTCATTACCTAGTTGATGTAAAGCAGCTAAATCAACTATGGTCCAAGTTTTGAAGATTCACCCAGCACTTTCAACTTCTCGAGTATGTAGTAGTCTACTAAACCAATGATACAGTTTGTCAAGGAATTTAGACCAAAATAATTTTTATTGGTCGCATGCATGCTTCGCAAAAAGAATCTCATTCCTAACTCAATCTAGGATTTTATGTTGTAACCCAGCCTATGATGAGGAAATGAATCAAGATTTTTTCACCGCCATTCATGAACACTAATATTACTAATCCTAGTCACCATTATCTAAAATCCCCAATTAATCTTTGAGTCCCAACAATGGAACCATTCGTTGGTGAAAGGTTTTACCATGATGACCCAGGATTCGATCGAAGGGTGCCAACAAAGGGCCCATGGTAGTCTAGCACATCGCTAGCATTCTCAATCTTTCACAATTGAAGACGTTCTCATGCGAGGCATGCCAAGTCTTATAAGTGATAGATGGGGCTTTAGAAAGTGACATGGTTCATTTCCTTAATTGAAATACACATTAAACTCATAATAATTCATAGATATATTGAATAATTCTTTGCGCAAAAGTAAATAAATGCATAACAGTGAGTCTAACAGGAAACATTAAATTTTTTAAAGGAGCCATGTAATACAATCCATTCATTCATAGAAACACATGTATATCCCTGCACCAACTCTCCTTTTATATAAATTCAAGCCAATTATATTACATTACATATCTATAGAGACTTTATAGGATCTTTCATAATTGTATCTAAACTTCTCGTTACAGACTCAATCTTTAACAAAAATACAATAGAATATTGTTGAATAAATCAAGTTCTCATTCCAGTAGCATGACAACCCTTCTCTCTTGTCTCTCTTATAGCTTGCTTTGTGCAGCTATATATAATTTTTGACCTCTTAGATCTTGTTTGTGATCACTTGATATGGTCCAAATTAACCAACTTCATGAGATATATTTGCATGTTCCAAATTTACTTGATCTCTTCAACCTTAGAGACCCAATCCTACTTTCGCGGATTTGGAGAGTTCCAATGTAACTGCTTAATTATTCTTTCTTTCCACTCTCTTTTTTTCAAGTGTTGCTTTCTAGCCAATTTATCCATTTGATTTTTCATCTCCCACTTCCTATTTCTACAACTACTTTCCATCAAAATTGGTCACAAAAACGAAAGACACAACAGCCATATGGGAGAAGAGCAGGTTTATGAAAACCAAAATGTAGGGAGCATAATTTTTTTGGTGAAATCATGGGTGACTTAATTTCTACACATTTTCTTGAAATCAAAAAAGAATATTTTTCTCTCCTAAACTCTATGAATGACCAAATCATCATAAGGCTAAATAAAAAAATATCATAGGTCATATACCATGCGTCTTGAAGACATTCCCATGTTAGATGATTACAATAATTTGTCCATATGTATACCTTGTCAGAACCATACAAAGAAGTTGCTCCTCACATCTGTAGATGTTTCTCCCGAAATTGAAATTTTTTCCGACATGGAAACAAAGACTCGCCTCCCCTTGACTAAAATTATTCATCCTTAGGGTAAATAGTAGAAGTGAACAAGATGAAACGTTTACACAATTCAAACATATTTTTTTTAATGCTCTAAGACTTAAATCATTGATAAGATAGGATGTGTGTAGCCTCTTGACATATGCATCCATATTCTTAATCCGAAACATAAAAATTATAGATTTGAATCCTACGATCTTAGTGGCACTTCTAATAATGAAATTGATAACAACCGTAAATAATTTGAGAGTAGAAGTATTCTTATGATTGATCCACATTTGCAAAGTGACAAACCTTTGAAATCTCTACAGGTTTGGAAAAAGTTCCTCTTATTTTAAATTTGATGTGTGACATTCTTCTCATGTATATTCATGGAGTTATTGTCGTCCTCTAGTGGGGTTTCAAAAGTAGTCGAGATATTGAGCCTAGCCAGGGAGCTAAGTTCTCAGGAAAATGTATCTTATATGCCATCCATGGCATCAAGTTTTTCTCCATATAATGGACAAAAATTATCAAAACAATAGTGGAGAGGAGGCTCAACCTTAATAGAATGAGGTTCATCATAATGGGGATTGGTAAGGAAGAAGTTTGGTCTCAACAAAAGTACAATTTCACAAAGTTATTTAAATGCTAAGCAATGGAATGAATGAGGTGGTAAATGATGTGACAGTGGAAGACCTTGTACTCATCTTTAAAATAGTTTTTTATGACACCATTCCTATAATAGATATAGTAAGACAACTTCCCTCCCTTACCTTACCTACTCTAAAGGATGAAACAAGTTGCTTTACAATTAATATAATGATGTGCAATGATGAATTTGGTGTTTTTTATTTTTTTTTAGGTATTCCCCATATGCAAAAGGTAATATATATAGCTTTGAAATTGGGGGTGGTGCTCCTCCATTATTAGAAGAATTTTGTAGGTGAATTTTAAATCTCTAGAATAATCCCTATTGTCAAAGCAGTAAAAAATACTAACATGTGTTTGTCCCTTGGATATCTTAGCATAAACTTGTTAGTCATTTTGGAACAATGACATTTTTGTGGCCTACCAATTGTTATTGTTTCTAGTAGGGTTAGACTTTCCTCAAGAATATAGTTGCCCATAGTCTTTTCCTTATTACACATGATTAGTCTTGTAGTTCAACTCTCAAACCAAGTTCTCAGTAGTTGGTTTTTTGCTACCATTTGATGTTTTCACATGACGGTAAGAAGGAAATTTAAGATATGTAAGACATTTTATGGCTTAGTGATAGCCTTGTTCAGTTTCAAATGAACAAATCTTATAGCAACCCACTCTTGCATATTCAATATGATATTTTTGATCTACAAGTAGCAAGGTGTTAAGGGATATTTTTTTTATCTACAAAGGAAAGGGACATTGTATTTTGAGGTGTTAAGGTGGTTGCATTCTTTTATTTTATTTCACCTAATAGCTTTATCTTGCACATGCTACATGAATATAGGAAAGGAATAATCTCTTTGACTAGTCTTATAGCATGAAAAAGCTCTCTTAATAACTAGATTTAATTGCATGGCTTGCCTTTTGTTTTTAACCAAATTTTGTATGTGTGTTATTTTTTTTGATTGTGGAGGTCATTTCATATAACATGATAAGATTTTGAGGTTTTCATGCATTCCCGAGAAGAGTGCATTCCCCTAGGTAGGAGCATAATTTTACCCCTTAATCTAGCATGGGGTTTACTCTTAATAAATTTCTTCACTAGCCCTTGTATTTTGTTGAGGTTTGGATTGTGGGGGACTTACTTGATTTCATATAATAGATTTATATGGTTGGTTTAATGGGATTTTGGTTTATCATGTGATATATTTCTTGATGAGGCATTGTCCCTTTGATGAAACACCCTACGATTTAAACATGAAATTGGCATCTTTCAAGTTTTAGTAACTTTCACAGTTCCCAAGGAAATTCACATTTATGAAGGTAGTTCATGGTTCCCGAGGAACTCGTAAAAACATATTTGGGTTATTTCTCATGTATGAGTACTCCTCTTGACATGCCACATTCTATATTTTTAAGGTATTATCTTACATCATATTTTTAGGCATGTGTCACTTGATTTTATGGGATGTCCTCATTGGAGATCGTATGGGGTGTCTTATTGGGCTTGTCTGGGTGTCCTTGGCTCCTCCATGACTAGAGGAAGTGCTTCTTGATTAAAGGAACAATATTTCTCCTTGCTAGGCTCACATTTAACACCTTTGAGCTTATTTAGAGATCATCCACCTTTGAATAATATAATCATTACTTGCTGACCCCTTGACACCTTGGAGAGCCATGCACCCACATTAGAGGAAACCTATGAGCATCAAATGCATGCTTTAGGGAAGTATTTTTTACCTAACATGACATCATGTGAGTCTTGTAGTTGTTTCTTGGAGGGCCACCCACTGTTTTTAGGGTTTCACTCATGTTTTGGGAAAACATTCTAGCTTGAAGGCCCATGTACCCTCTTATAGGGGACCTAGAAGCCTTACTTTACACATTTGATGAGGATTGGTATACATTGAAGTCCTCACACTTGATTTGCATTGTTGGTTTTGAGGGGTTACCCCTATTGAGAGTTTTACCTATGACTTTGGAGGAACTTTCCAACTTGAAGAATGTTAGCACATAACCTAGAACCTTTGTGCAAAGCCTTCATAAGGTATTAATATTAGTGGAACATTAGAAGTGTCACCATTGTCACCTGGACAACAACTTCCCTTATTTTAGCGAAGGATGGATGCAACATAAGGAAGGCTTTGTTGGTAGGACTTATGAATCCTAAGGAAAAATGTGATCTATTCTAAGGTCTCCTAAATACCTACCCATTTCACCACAAACTAAATATATCAAGCGAATTATGGATTAAGTGGTTACTAAAAACTAAATTCCATATTTGGGATTTATGTCCTTTATGGTTTATTTAAGGGGCTTATCAAGTAAATTTTCAATGAAAAATGATCCCTAAATACTACAAATCTGAAAATTGATCAAGGTTGTTGCAAAACGTATGTAAAAGATAAATAAATTATAGAATTAAGCAATTTATAACAACAATAAATTGTAGTCACTAAAACAGATTTGAAACATGTGATTTTTAAGATTAAGACATAGAATAAAAATAGGGTTTAAAGTAACTTGTTAATTCTAAAATTTTAAAGAATATAAAAACCCAAAAATACCAAGACGTATATCCCTTAAATATCTACAACAACTACCGGCTAAGGAAAAGTTTCTTTAGAAATATTTAGGTCGATAATACATAAGGAAGCCCTAGAGGTATAGGGTAGGTTTTGATGGTTGAGAATTAAATGTAAGTTAAATTAACCCTAGAGTTACCCTAAAACTTAAATGAAATTTGAATTTATAATTTGTGATTGACTAGATGAAATAATACTAGTTCCTATTATATATTTTTTGGTGGGAAGGATTGTTGGGGCGGTTGTGGAACTTATGGGGTCAATTAAGGACAACCTTAACACAATGTAAGTAGATATAGGGTGATATCTAGGATTGTCCACTACAAACCCTAGAAGATATAGCTAGTACCATACAAACTTCAAGATAATTCAAGGAAAGATACTCCACTAATAATCTTCCAAGGGTTTCAAAGAAAAGATTTGTCTAAGAATAATATGAGACCAACGTTTTGAACTAGCTACGGTGGTTCATCTTCAGGATAAGAAATATTAGTGGAGAACTGGTCTTATTACTCCTTTTAATAAATAGATGTTGGAGATGCATTGCCGACATATATTAGGGATTATTAATTTATTTTATTGAATTTATATTCTATTATAAGATACCCACATCTTAGCTAGAAGTGATCACTACTTTATAAGGAAATTCAGAGAAGCCATAGAAATCAGCAAGCACCCTAATAACCTCAACAAAGATGACGGATGGACCATAAGTGAAAATTGGATTCCAACCCTATGATCAAATCTTACCCCTTCCTAACCTCAATCCTCCAATAATTCATCCAAATGTTTAATCCATAAAATATGATCTAACTAGAAGTAAAATCAACAGTATAATCAATAATAAAAAAACTTTAAACAAACCTCAAACTAACTACATAACAAGAAATTGGTTACATAAGAAAACTTCATGAAATAATTATAATATACAAATAAAATAATACTTAATTAAAAACAACAAATATAAAATTAAATAAAAAATTAAAAGAAAACATATTACATAAAAACCCTAAACAAATCACATAAACTATTATGAATAATCATTATATACAAGTAAAAAAAAAACATAATTACAATATTAAAATATAAAAAAAACAAATATGACCCTAATAATTATAATCCAATAATAAATTAATAAATTAACAATAATTCCTTCCTAATTATATATTAATTTATTAATAAATCAATATAATTAATTAATAATTAATTAATAATATTCATATTTATAATTACAATTCAATAAATGAAAATAGTTTTGAGGCACAACTTGTTGGAGGTTCTAGGGTTTAACAAAGAGAGTGACAGAGGGTAACAGGTAACCATGGAGGCACAGGGAGGAGGGTGTTCCACTCCCTCCTACAATAATGTGGTTTCAAACAGAGGAAGAGTAGGGATAAGAACAAGTCTCCACAATCCTTGGAGGTCAAGGAAAAAAACTCTAAAACTCAGAAGGCGGAAGACAACAAAACCCATGCAAAACAAGGGACCCACGAGGAAGACTAACAAGAGGAGAAAGCGGAAGACAAAGGTCAGGGAACAGAGAATAGAACCAAGTTGGGGCCCTGTAAACCCAAGACCATAACTAAACTGCGGGTTATATTGAATGATCCAGCTCTACAAGAGCACAGGGATCACATGGCAAACTATGCCATTATATGCGAGTTTATGGGAATCTGGCCATCAGAGAAAGCGTTGTACACTTAGATAAAATAAAATTAGAAACCAAAGGGGGAGTTAAATATACATCTTGGATCCAAGGGTTTTTTACAGTGGTGTTCACGAACATGGAGGACAGAGACATGATTTTTGAAGGAGGACCATACTTCTTTGCAGCTGTTGGTCTCTATATGCATCCATGGACGATGAACTTTGTTCCAGAATGAGAAACCTTCACTTTAGTACTGGTATGGATTAGACTCTACTCCTTACATTTAGATTACTGGATGCCAGAGTCTTTAAAAGATATAGGCAATAAATTAGGTCATTTCTTAAAGATTTCAGAGGCAACTCTACGAGGAAAATATACCTCCTATGCCCATATATGTGTGGAGATGGATCTATCAGGAGCCCTTCCAAATGAGGTCATTCTAGAATTCTATGATGATGAATGGGTTCAAACAGTTGACTATGAGCATAACTCGTTCAGATGTCACAAATGTCATGAGCATGGGCACCTATCTAGAGATTGTCCTCTTAATGAAAGGGAGGAATACCTAAACACCAGCAAAAGGAAAGATCAGACAGGTTTCACCAAAGTAGGAGGAAAAGGAAAAGGAGGGAGAGGAAGACACAAAAGAAACCTACTGAGAATGATAACAAAACAAGAAGTTACAACGATTTTGAGATATTAGGAGAAAAATAAGTAGATGGAGGTGATCAAAAGAGTACAAAGAATTAGGCAGCAAGGGGGAAAGGAAAAGAGAATAGCATGGAGTTCACACAAGAATAGAATGAACACACGATAGACCCTTTGAGTACCATGGAAATAGAAAAATACCATGAGATAAATCAAAGTGAAAATGGCACAGAGGACCAAGACTTACAGGAGATACTGGAAAGGGAGAACCTAGAGCTGGAAAAGTTTCTAGAAAAAGGAGGAAACTTAGGAATAAACTCCATACCTCAAGAGGATGTTCACAAGGTACAACAGATATTCCTTAACAAGTCACATCAAATAGTTGCAGGAGTCAAAAGAGGACATGATAACCCGGAAAATAAAGGGACTTCCTCAATAGGATTAATAACAGGAAAATTAACAAAAAACCGAGGCAAGAAGAGGGGAAGAAAATGACAGAAAGAACTGTTGTTGGAGTGTGGCAAACTCATGATTGACTCAGGAAGGATGAAATACCTTTCTATTTACTCCTTCGAAACCCCACCTCAATGAAAATCACAACTTGGAACATTAGAGGACTAGGGAGTAGAAGAAAACAGAGGAATCTAGGTAATAGGATCAAAGAGGAAAAACTTGACATAGTGTTCATACTGGAAACAAAATGCTTAGTGGCGAAGATCAAAGAAAAACATACAAATGATTAAATAGATATGAATACCTTGAGGTTAAAGCAAATAAATCTACTGGGGGAATTCTCACTCTATGGGATCCACATAAAGTTGGTGTGATTGATGCAGAGGCATCCAGACACCAACTTTCTTTGATTATCCAACCGGTGGGTGATAGGCAATGTTACATGATCATCAATTTCTATGGGCATCAGCCAATGGAGGATAAAATTTGACTCCTCACAGCACTGGAGGATATGAAGAAGAGATACCCAGCTCTACCCTGGATTCTAGGAGGTGATTTTAACATGACAAAATTACTCACAGAGAAGAAAGGAGGAACTATAACACTTGGTAGGGATTCAGTTGCCTTCCAGAACTTCCTCACCAATATGAAACTGGTAGATATGGAAACCATCAATGGAATCTTCACTTGGAATAACAAAAGGGTGGGCTCTATTCAGGTAGCCTCAGAATTAGATAGATTTATTATCTCAGAGAAACTTCTTCTTATGGGAAGTAGCCTGACTATGCACATCCTACCTTTTGGAGGTTCAGATCATTGGACCATTCAATTGGAAGCTTCTTTATTTGGTAAACTGAGGAACAACCCCTTCAGGTTTGAGAACACTTGGCTCACACATTCAGATTTCGTCACAAACATTGAAAAAAGGTGGAAGGAAGAGCTACACTTTCAAGGCACAAAGATGTTCCTTCTACACTTCCGGCTCAAGCATGTTGAAAACAAACTCAAAGAGTGGAATAACAAGGAATTTGGCAATATCTTCAAAGCTAAAGGAGAAGTGGAAAAGAAACTAAACGAAATAAACCAAATTCTTATAACAGAAGGCTATACAGATGAAAGGAAAGAGATGGTAGAGTCACTTTAGCATGAATGGGAAAATAGATGTCTTCAAGAGGAAATTTTCTAGAGACAGAAATCTAGAGTACAATGGATTAAGGAAGCGAAGAGAAACACCAAATTCGTTCACAGATCCACCATAGCTCACAGAAACAATAACAAAATTGTCAAACTTACAAATCAGAATGGAATAGAAAAAACACTCATGAAGAGGTGGAAGAGGTTCTAGTCCAGCATTTTCAGAGAATTGCTGAGGAAACCACTGTAGATAGATATCAGTTTACGAAGAGATTTACTCAGTACATTCCTAAATTGGTATCTAGAGAATACAATTAAAATCTCAATAGACCAATAACAAAGGAAGAGATTGAGGAATTCATTACAGAGATGCACAATGGGAAAGCACCAGGCCCAAATGGCTTCAATGTGGACTTTTTCAAAACATGTTGGAGGATAGTAAAATATGATATTTTGGAGGTAGTGGAAGACTCTCGAAGATTTAAAACAGTCTTGAAGGTGCTCAATGAATCTTTCATAGCCTTAATCCCCAAACAAGAAAAGGCAACCTCTCTACACAGATTTAGACCTATAGAATTATGCAATGCAGTGTACAAAATAATATCCAAAGTAATTTCCAACTGTCTCAAACCACTTCTCCCTACCCTAGTGTCAGAGGAGCAAATGGGATATGTAGAAGGAATACAAATTCTTAATAACATAATTCAAGCTCATGAAGTGGTTCATTCACTCATTACCAATAAACAGGCAGGTATGATAATTCAGTTGGACATAGCAAAGGCCTATGATAAACTTAGTTGGTTTTACATAAGAGAAGTACTAAAAGCCTATGGCTTTGATTACAATTGGATTAAGTGGGTCATGGCACTAGTTACCACTGTCATCTGTTCAATTCTTCTCAATGGATCTCCCTCCAAAACCTTCAAGCCTACTAGAGGTCTCAAGCAAGGTGATCCTCTTTATCCTTTCCTTTTCATTCTAATGATGGAAAGGTTAGGGAGAGAAATCAGAGCTACTAAGGAGGAAAGGAGAATTCAGGGTCTAAGACTCACTCAAAGTGGGGACACTAGGACACATCAGCAATTTGTGGATGATACTATGCTTCAAGGCACACCCACAGTCAAGGAAACCAAAGCATTTAAGAATATTCTGAGTGAGTTTGCTATGGCAGTAGGCATAGAGGTAAGTCTTACTAAATCAAAGATTTTCTTTTTCAATATGGATATTTCAATTCAAAGAAATCTTTCTAGAATTTTGGGCTTTCAAAGAGAGTCGTTGCCCTCGAAGTACCTAGGAGTTCCCCTCACTGACAAACCGTTACACAAGGAAATCTGGGAGCTTCTTCTAAATAAGCTAAAAGATAAGATTATCAAATGGAAAAATAGAGCCCTAAATCTAGCAAGGAGGTTGATTCTAACTAAGGCTATCCTCCAAACCATCCCTATCTATATGCTATCAGCCATTCCGGCACCAACTGGTGTAATTACTAAAATAAGAAACATTCAGATAGCCTTTCTCTGGGGGAAAGGTGAAGAAAAGAAGAAATGGGCCCTAGTGGCATAGGACAAGGTATGCAAACCGAAATCCCATGGTGGCTTGGGTCTTCATGAACCAGGAATTCTTAATAGAGTTCTAGGAGCCAAAGTCTAGTGGAGATGGCTAAAGGAAATACAAGCCCCTTGGGAAAAACTATGAAAGCAAACGTATGCAAGGGACTGGCAGGAGAAGAACTTGATAAGAATGATAGGACAAGTAAAAGGTTCACCAATTTGGAATAAGGCTTGGGAGAACAGGGCCCTAGTCCAAAATCATAGTTTCTGGGAGATCAGAAACATAAATTTGGCCTGGTTCTGGGAGGATAATTGGTAGCAAGAGGACAATCTCCGCAGTGAAGAATTAGTAGACATTCACACAGATACCATCAAAAAAGGATTAAGGAGGGTAAGTGACTATTGGGATCAATCAAGGAACAATGAGAAATGGTGAATATGGAAACTTCCAGATTATAATGAAATGGGCATGATGAATACTCAAGCTATAGCAATTAATGGTCTTTTGGAAAAGAGGCAAATATTAACCTCAACCTTGGAAGATCAATTAAGATGGGGAAGAACAAGGTAGGCCTCTTCACCCTTAGGGAGGGCTTAAATTTCCAAACATTGATAAGACGTGAAAGAACTCTGGGATAATCCTCATTGGAGGAAAGTCAAACTGTCCAAGTGGCTAGTTCAACAGGGCAAGATTCTGACATGGGATAACCTAAGAAAAAGAGGCTTTGTTGGCCGCTCAAGATGTCACTTGTGTGGAAATCAGGAAGAAACCACTAATCATCTCCTGAATAGATGCTCATTCACTACAACACTTTGGAACTGGGTTGAAAATGTCTTTGAGCAGACAGATAGACATGTAAATGACATCATTGCTACACTGAAAAACTAGCAGATTTTTATTTATTTTATTTTATTTTTATTTTTTATTTTTTTATTTTTTTGGATAATGAGATAATAAACTCTGCTTAGGCATTGACCCTAGGGTTCTTAATCTGGAATGTTTGGAAGGAGCGCAACAACAAGATTTTCAAGGATAAGGCGAGCTCGGTGAGCAGCATCCTAAAGCTAATCCTTAAGCAACTCGAAGAGACTGTTCATATCCTGGGAGGTGTCGCTACTGGAAAACTCATAGGACAAAGAGAGGCCAGAATCCTGGAGAAGTTAGAGCTTAAGGTTGATCTCCTCGATGTTCTATGCAAATCAACAAGAATACCTCAGCAAAAAAGGATTTCTAGCAACCCCCTTCACAAGGTTTTTTAAAATTTAATATAGATGGACCCTCAAAAGGAAATCCGAGAGAAGCAGGTTATGGTGGGGTCATGAGGGATGAGGAAGGAAAAATACAGGTCATCTTCCACAGTTATCTAGGAAAAGAAACCAACAATATGGTTGAGCTCATGGCAATGGAATTATGCTTGGAAATACTGCTCAAGTACAACATACATAATGTCATCATTGAAGCTGACTCAGAATTAGTATTTAATTCGGTGAAGAGGATAAACGCTTGCACAACACCAAAGAAAATCTCAGGACACTGGCGGCTTCTGTAACTCTACCAAAGAATCAAATCACACCTAAGAGTGCTAAGAACTCTTAGGTTGGTGCATGTCCAGAGAGAAGCCAACAAAGTAGCGGACTAGCTTGCCAATGAGGGGGTTTGAAACAAGGATATCGACTTGTGCTACTAGTGGGGGGAGGTAACGGATGATAGGATGAAGGAGGAATGCTTATCTCGGGCCCTCAGCGATAGAAAATAGTATCAGAACAAATCAAGAGACAAAATTTTACTTCATGTCAACGAAGAATAAGTTCACATCAGACAGTTTATTAGAGGATATGCACTGTCGGTTCTCTAAGGGTGCTTCTGGAAGTAGGAACAAAGGCAGAAATCAAGACAGGAGATATCTACTCAAAAGGAGAAGTGATGAGAGAATGTGCTACCAAGACGAATGCCATAAAGCACCAGCACCAAACATAAGGGATTCCATGCAGGAGGCCACCCTTCCGGATATGTATTCCTTGTGCAATGCGTTGGAGGTTAAAGGAAAAGAAAACTAGGGTAAAAAACTGCTCGAGATTTACCACTTGCATTAGGCGGCCTCTAACCCGAGAGTGGTTTTCTTGGAGGACAAGTGATGTTATTTAGCAAGCAACGTGTGGTGGTGGGGGAATAGTGATTACTGCCTTCATCACTGGGTAAGCCACAAGCTGATGCACGGTCCAATTTGGATTGTGGTCGTCAGATCCAGAGGGGGAAGATCAACAACCACCTTTTGGTATGAAAGTTGGTGGGCTCGAAAGGATAAAACTACTAATGGTTTACCACCTTCATTGAGCACCATCCAAACCAAAGATGGTTTTTATGAAAAGCCAACGATTCCATTCAGGGAGAAACATGTGGCGGAGGACGAAAAAAGAAAACTGCCTTCATCACGCAGTATTCAACAGGCTTTTAAGCCGCGTGATATGGACACCAACCATTGGATCAGAAGGAAAAGATCAATGGTCAGTGTTGATCGAGCAGCTTAAGGGATTTTCTATGGGCTTCACCTCCGCACATGTTGATTTTTGACCACCGGATAGGAAGGAGACAGATCAACAGTGGGTTTTGGGGAGCAGACTTTGGATCCACTTGCCTGCTTTTGGTTCCAAGGCAGTCTAGGCATTATTTCTATTTGACTATTGGAGGGTTTGGGTACTTTGGGTAACTTCCCTCTCCCTTTGTGGGAGTTTGTGCCTCTGTGCGTCTGTTGTAACTTGTGTAAATCATTTTTTACCTAAGTTAATAAAAGGACCGTCTCTTGCTTTAGCAACAAAAAAAAATTACAATTCAATAACAAATCAGATTTATAATGAAAATTCAATAATAAATTACAATTAAAACAACAAAATATAAGTAAAACAATTAAAATAAAAATATAATTAAATAATAAGAATATAAATTTCAATAAAATAAATTAATAAATTAATAATCCCTAATATATGTCGATAATGCATCTCCAACATTTATTTATTAAAAGGTGTAAGAATCACTCAAAAATCATATCTAGGGTCTTCAAAGTAAAATTTTCCCTCCAAAGGGTGAAACATTTCATCCAAAAGGTACCACACCCTCTCTACAAGGGTGTTATATCCTCAAACAACCCAAATTCCTCCTAAACGAATGCTAGAAACTCCAAAAAAAGGTGGGACAATGTCCTCCAAGTGTGCAAGTAACCCTTCAATGTCCTCCAAAAGACCAAGTCATAGCCATGTTAATTATATCATCTAAAGCGCGAGGTCAAGTAACCTAACATAGTCATCAACCCGTGGGAACTTACATAATTCTAGTGCAACATAAAAAATGAATCACGTCAAATGTAAATTCCATTAGAAATATTACTTTAAGCATCATATTTGAACTTCACAATGACTCATGGAATTCATACAAAGTTCCAAGTTTAGGTGAGGGAGGGTCATTATTAGCCCCTATTACATGTGTCAATACCCAGAAGAGTAGTTCCTGAGAAATTCCATCAAGTAGTAGGATTCATGATAGATGGTATGGTTTTAGGAAGAAAAATTCGTGATTTGTTTTACGTAATTGATCTAGGTGGATATGAATGGCCACCCACTTATTCCACTGGCTCAAAGCACAGTTCTCCAACCTGACAATTTTTTACAGTTTTTCGGGTCCTAAAATTCTAGGGTTATTTTGAGGCCCTAAAAGATTTTTTTTTTTTTGACATGGAAAGGGCCCAAGAAATAGTCATAGGCTCTAGCCTCTACCCATTTATAATATGTACTTTTGAATTAGAGCTTTCTAATGGGTTACAAGCATGCAAACCAGAGATTGTATGCAATCGTTATGACCCCAAGAAGTTGATGTACCAATTAACCCCATTAGGGCCATAGACCTTTTTGTGTTTCATCTCCTAGGGTTAGGTTTTTGAATGTTTAAGGTTTCCTCATTATTTCTTTATGTTAAAAAGGGCCTTTCAACATCATTGTAATGCACTTTGGTGGATGTGCATAGCCATCAAATCCCTTCTCAAATATAAGCTACACCTTCAACACTCCCTCCCAACCCTTAGAAATATTCTCAGATTGTGAAGGTGTCACTTATAAAATTTATCCAATCTCCAAGGTCTATTATGAAGACGGGGTTACAAAAATCCTATATTTCCAACTTCATCAAAACTCAAAACCATTACCACAATCATATTCAACTCATCAATATCTTTCTGGTGATATTATTTTCATCTCAATCTGACTCAAGGATTGAAAGTTAAGTCAATTTAAAGTTCATCCCGTTAACCCTTGCCATGTCAACAAAGCATTGTCACATGGTACCCCTGAATGAAATATGTGCCTCTGTCACATTGCCTATGGCTGAGCATGGTGCCCACATGGTCACATATGGCCATTATGGTTCCTTCCAACCATCTCTCACTAATGAGACCCACGGGGCATACCCCACCATGCATTTCCTATATGATTTTAGGGGATATCCAAGTGTACATAAAATGTTTCCTTGGCATAATTATCGGATCCCCAAACTATGGATTCACTCTCAATTCCAAATTAACTCGAGTATGGTCCTATATCTAGTCCCTTACAAACAATCCAACATGTGAGGTCCACTACATATATGTTACATGAGTCCAATTCCATTCAATATATCCTTGCACAAGTATTTTCCCAGTGGGGCCCATCTGAATACTCCACTTTCTTCATCGAAATCCAATTTCTTTCACATTTGGCTTCACACCTATAATCTTCATAGAAGACCCCACTCCAAATAAACTCTGTCCAAACTAATTTACATTTGAGCTTCGCACATTAATCCTTCAATTAGCCAGACCTCAAATAACTCCATCCTTTTCCAAAATGCGGATTTGGGCCTTTCTCGAAAGTGCACTTGTGATAGTTGGTCAATGTCAGATCTTTGGATACATCCACTAGAAAAGTGGAATACCTGCCTCTCATAGATATCTATATGAAACGAACACTTGAAACATGAAATGGTATTCAACCGCAAATACAAAGTTTTTTCCAAGGCCATCTAGCCCGGATGAATCTATATTTCCACCAAAACCCACAGAGAAGGGAATTTCAATCAGAATTCCATGAATTAGGACATTTACCCTAGAACTCTAAGGCTTCCAAATATGAGGCTAAAATATGATCACTGATCTTCAACGAATTATTCCATGAACATGAAAGATCAAAGGCCCTAATAGACCCATCCTATAGCAGATGTGGTTCAAAGAGAGAAGTAAATCTAAGGACTATATTTCTCTAGAACACTACAAACCAAGCTACTCAATAAATATCTAGATGTCACCATGATAAGTAGGTGTGCATAATCATTGAAGAATCTTACCACTTTTAAACTCAAAAACCCATGGTTCTAGCAGGGTTTTCATTATTAAACACACAATGCCTCATTCATTTTATTCATAATAAAATCATCTATAAGCTTAAGTTATGGTAGTGAACATTCAAGTACATAATCATGCTAATGACTAAAATGTTGGTTATAATGTTTATGGAGTGACCTCATGCAGTCAATCATAGCCATGGAAAATTCCCTTGAAAATCATGAATCATTCTTAACATTCACAAAATGTTGAGATTTCAACTTAATCACAAGAACATTTAAAACAAATTGTCCAACAAGGACATGTAACATTTGCATTATCCAATAATAAGTTAGTAATATAGTAGTTAAGTTAATCATTCATGTTCAAATATATTCAAGTCATTACACTTATCTAAATGGTTAGAGACGGTTGACCACTAAAGAAGGGACTTCAACTCTCGACCCAACCAGAGGCCAACTACACGATAACATTTCATGTAGTCGACGACCTGCAAGCCAGATCCACAATATGAGGGAATGCTTTCTAATGGAAATTTCAACCAAGGTTCAACTAGATTATTGCTCAGTTCTAGGGGTAAGGGTCTACATTCTAGGTGGGTTTTCAGTTGTATTTTCAAGGCAAGCACAATAGGAATCTATAACTCATTTTCTAGGTGGTTTATCATCTTACTTAAAAAACACTAAGTGGTTGATCAACTTTCTTAGCAAGCCCTTAGTGGTTTATCAGCCTTACAAAAATCACCAAAGTGGTTTATCAGGTCTTTTAGCAAGAAATCATAGCCAATCCTCCCACTGATAATTCAGAATTGGACGCCATAGTCCAGCTACTTCAACATTCCAACATCAGGGATCACACTCCAATAGTTTGAGAAAACATCTCGTTTGCAACACATGTTTTCTCATGCACTCTTCCGCGTCTCCCCTCCTTCAGTACTTCATTCCTTTGATTTTTTTGTGTTCCTCTTTTCCTTTAGGCTCCTCACCTTCTGTAGGGTTATCCAGATTCCATTTGCCCACATTGTCGGAACAAAAAAACATGTGCATTTATTCTACCCATTCATTTCCTTGCCAGATATTAAACAATGGAGTGTTCTATTATTCCATCCAACACCAATCTTTTCCACTCCTCCACTCCCCCTTAGACCATGGATCTATGTGTCCTCTCCTTATTCCATCCAATCATAAATTTTTATTTATGTTTGTTTTATAATTACAAAATGTCTCAGCAATCCATGATGTCCACATTGGCATTAAAAATTCATCTTTTATAATTACAAAACATGGTTAACATAAGGGGTGTTACAAATCCCACCCCCTTAAAGGAAAACTATTCTTGATGTTTTTGTAACTAGAAGGCAAATGAACAAAAAATGAGATTTATATAATACCTCTTAGATCTACTTATTCGTCAAACAAAAAAGGGTATAGTTCCCTCATTTTTTTCTTCCATCTCCTAGGTTCCCTCATCGAGTCCAAAGTTCTTCCATTTCACCTTGACCTACTTTATTTCTCAATTTTGGAGCATGGTATACCTCCGTTCAGATGCACAATAGTTCTAGTTGGAACTCTCCCATAGGTTGCACCTGTGTCACATACTAGTCAACAATATGATTAGCATTATGTACATACTTTTTAAGAAAAGAAATATGAAAAACATCATGTACATTCACAATGGGTTTCAAGGGGCCAATCTATAGGCCATTGGCCCCACTCTTTCCAAAATATCAAAATTTCCACAAAATATGGGTTCCAATTTAGCACAAAACCCCACTTTAATTGATCTCTTCCTTGGTCTGATGCGAAGATACACGTGCTCTCCTACTTGCAATTCCTTATGCATCCTCTGTTTGTTTGCGCAAATCTTTTCCCTATCCTGAGTTTCCTTCAATATCTACTTGATATTGGTCACTTCATGTTCCATTTACTTCAGAAAATTAGGTCCAAGAACTAATTTTCTTACTAGGTCATCCTAGCTGACAGGGATTTGTTAGATTTTCGGCCATACAGTGCCTCAAAAGGACTCATCCTTAGTGTCTCCTGATATTCGTTATTGTATGAAAACTCCACCAATGGTAGGCAATCCTTCCACTTCTTTGGTTGATGCATGACATACATTCTCAACATGTCCTCTAAAATCATGTTCAGTCTTTCTATCTAGCCATCCTTTTGAGGATGATAGGTTGTACTAAAATCTAGCTAGGTTCCATAACCAACAAACAATGTCTTCCAAAACTTGGAAGTAAATTTTGCATCCCAATTTGAGATAATCTTCTTAGGTACACCATGCAACCTAAATATTTCTTTCATGAATATTTGAGTTATATCAATGGCTTTGTGAGTGGATTTGATAGCTATGAAGTGAGTTTCCTTACTCATCTTGTCCACAACTGCCATAATTGCATCACGTTGTTTAATTTTTTTCGGTTATCCTGTAATTAATTCCATATATATAACTTCCCAATTCCATTTAGTAATAGGAATTGGTTGCAACAATATTACTAGGTGCCTACATTCTACTTTAATGTGTTGGCATTCCAAACACTTGGTGATGTATTCAACAACTTCCTTCTTCAATCTTGGTCAATAATACCATCTTATAATAACCAGGATGGCCCGAGTAAGGTATTTTATGAAGCTCACCCATGATGAGCCTCCTTAGATCAACTACTTCAGGAACATACTTTTTGTTCTTGAACAATGAGATACCATCATCGGTGAGCTTATAGCTCTTATTCATAGATCCCTCAGGCTCATTCTGCAAACAATCCTTTACATGATGGTATTTCTCATCTTGAAACAACACGTCTTTGATATGTGCACTACAAGAAAAAAAGTCATTGGTGAGGTTCATGCCTGTGACAGACCTTTAAGGTCCGTCACCAATGTCACATATGGTGACGATCTTTAAAAAATCGTTGTTGTAAGTGTATATAATGATGGTCCTTTAAGGTTTGTCACCAGAGCCATTTTCAATGACACTTTTTGTGAGGGTTGTTAAAGGTGTTGGGTGTGGAGCCTGATTATCTTCTATATTCAAAGGTCTCAATTGGATGTATACCCCAGGAAGACTATACACCCCTCCACGCAGGGGGGTGTGGGGGGGACTTGTCCTCCCTAGCTGGGGGGACGGGGGCTAGCGGTCCCCTGGTGGGGGTCTGGGGGCAGCGCCCTCGAAGCTAAAAATAGATGTAAAATTTCCTTGTAAAAGTCTAGTAATTTCTATTCAATCTGGGCCGTTCATTAGGCAAATGATCTGACGGTAGAAGTTATGTTTAATTTAGGGTTTTTTTCCCTAGAAGGAAACCCCTCACTATATATGAGGGAATTGTATTACGTCTATGTATATCCGTATTCTAAGTGAGGAAGAGAGAGGAGATTGAGAGCAAAGAGGGAGTTACAGCGGATCTACTGTAGGTTGTATCTCTTCAATTTGCTGGATAATACAATAAAAGAAGGACTAGATGTTTCTTCGTGGATGTAGCCCAAAATGGGTGAACCACATATATTTGTGTCTCTCCTGTTTTATACGTTTTCTATGTTTATATTTCTGCAATATTTTATGTGTTCCATTGCTCCGTAATATATAATTTTCTAACAAAAGGCCCGTCACTAATTCTCTCTTCGGTGACAATTTTGGTGAGGGTCATTAAAGGCCCATCATTAATTCTCTCTTTGGTGGCACTTCTAGTGACAACCTTTTATTGGCCCTCACCAATGCTCTTTTTGGTTACTTTTGGTGATGGTCAAAAAATGTTTGTCATCATTGATCATTCCAATGAGGTTTTGATGATGCTATGTACCTATCACTATATTTTTTTTCAAAAGATAACAATTAAGACCATTGTTGTGGAGTCTTTTTCATTATGTGTCCAGGGTCATAGTGGTTATAATAGCCAGTCAATTTGTTAAGAAGTAATTAGTGTGTATCATTTCCCTCAAGTCATAAGAATATAATTTTCCTATGAGTCAACACATGATTCATCTCTATTAGGTTTATTATCTAACAAATTTCTTTTAAATAAAATTCCACTATTATGTGTAGGAACTATATTATTTAATACATAATCAAGCTCTGTCAATTCTATTAATGATAGAGACATAGCACTCCTCAACACTCATGGCACACCTTAACATGCTTTTGAATAGTACATTAACATTTCTTGGCACCTTGCATGTCTTGGAACATCTTTGTACCTAGAACATCTTGCCATGAGTAAGACGCCCAAGCACATCTTGGGATGCCCTAGCATAGCATAGCACTCCCATATCATGTGTTGGCATGCCCTGTAGTCCCTAGCATGCCCTGGAACACCTTGGCATAATATTGCATTAACAAACATTAGCACTTGGCACATTGGCACTTGGCATGTATTGGAACATATTATTAGTGTGCCTAACATGCCCCTTTTGAAAAATATAAAGTCGTGACTTATTAACACTCTTATGTGTTCATTTCCTTGCATTTTTGCTTGGTTATTCCTTTTGCTGCCTTGAAACTCCTTGACACATATTGGCATACTTTGGCACCCTACACATCCTAGCATGTCTTAGCACTTGGCATGCCTTGGCACTATTTGTCACATGTTAGCACACCCCGAAACTACCTAGCACACTGTAGCACTTCCTAACATTCCCTGATATTCCATGCCATGCCTTACCCATGCTTAGCATGCATTGTCACTCCCTCCTTGGCATGACAATTAACACTCATTGGCACTCTCTGACACACCCTCATATTCATTCACTTCCATGCATTTTGACCTAGTGATTCCTTATGTTGTCCTAGTACTCCCTAACACTCCTTAACATGCATTAGCATTCTCTAGCACAACTTAGCACTCTTCGATATGCTCTGCCACTTCATAGCATGCATCACACCCCCTAATGCACATTGGAACTTGGAACATGTTGGCACTTGGCAAGTCTTATCATGTTTGGCATGCATTGAGATGATTTGGTATGATTTGGCATGGTTTAATATTAAATTTATTTGAGATCAATTATTGGAAACTAGATGAGAAGAAACAGAGGAAGATTTGACACTTCAAATGCATTGACACTTGGCACTTGGCACCTATTGGCACCTAGTATTGGTGTGTCTATCATGCCCCTCATGGAAAAGGTAAATTGACGACTTATTAACCCTGTTATGTGCTCATTTCCTTGTATTTTAACTTGTTCCTCCCTTTGTTTTCCTTGAGAGTCCCTGGCATGCATTGTCACACCCTTGTACATCTTGGCATGCCTTAGCGCTTGGGACATCTTAGCTTGTTTGACATGTCTTCGTACTATCTGGCACATGTTAGCATGCCATAACATTCCCTAACACACCTTGGAAATCATGATCTCACAATTAGCATTACATTTTTCCATGACTTGGGAACCTTACATACACTAGAACACCTTGGCTAGTTGTCATGCCCTTTATTATCCTCCACAATGTCTCAAACTGATGAGGAGATCGATGGAGGTAACCACAAACCAAGATTTTAATTTGGTAGCTAGCCATACCAAACCAGAGAGGGCTCTATCTATGAAATCACAACCAAGATATGACTGGAATGTAAAGGATTTTAGGCTGGATAGCTAGGCTCAGGTGTGTTTTGGAAAATTTAGGGTTTTGTTGTTGGATAAGGGAGAAAAACCAAGTAGCTAGGTCAAAGGATCAAAGGGTGACAACAAAAAATATATAAAGGAGAAAGGTAGCATTACTTTTTTGATGGATCTAAGGGTTTGTCACTACAGTGTAGTGTTTAGAAGAAGAAAAAGGTCTTAATGAGCATGAAACATGAATTCATTAAGCAAGAAAGAAAGAAACACATAATGATTTTTCCATCAAAACAAAGCTTTATGCAAATAATTCTGTTTATAAAATGTAAGGAAAACAATTGAAGAATTGATGAAGGAAAATAGAATATGAATATATTTCAAATAAAGCTATAACAGAGAAAAAACAACATCACAAACTTAATGCACATGAATTCCTAGATAATAGCTGCAAACTGTGTCCTTCGATTTCTAGAAAATGTCCAAGTACAAGCTACAATAGTTCTCTCCTTTGAAATCAAACCCATTCTATCATTGAGAAACTGATACGTAAATACCAAAACAATGTCTCCTCACTCTCAGGGGTCAAATCCATGACTGTAGGAACTGTTCCATGAGGTGTTCTAACCAAACCCTAATGTCTAGGGAAGTTAAAAATAACTTCTACAATTAACTTTGACTCCAACCTCTCTCAAAAATAAGGTCAAATTTACATCAAAACAGCTTACAAAGACTAACCAAAAATTATTTACATTTAATTTTACCCCTTTCATTCATCTACTTCACCCTTTTTACTTTTACGAAAGTCAAATTAGGAATTACAAAAAAATTCACAGTGAAAATTTTACAAAAATCTCAGAAATTTCCAAGCGTGCAATGAGTTGTTGGAGGCCATTTTTGAGTGCCTTTCTGAAGTCCAAATCCAGATCTGAATCCTGTTATGGAAATATGGGAGATTTTATATGTCTTTATAGTATTTTTTCACTCACAATGACCCATTTTTGGCTTATATATGGCAATTCTCCCAAGGTGTCAACAAGTATGCAGCGAAATGGAAAAAGAGGGGTAGAAAGGTGAATTTTGGCCTCCTTTTTGCAAATTTCTCAAAACCTAAGCCTAGACCAGGAAAGTGGGAAAATGGGTTTTGAGAGCGGGTCATAATATTTCCAAAAATTTTGATTTTTCATCATTTTGAGCTCTGAGGAAGAAGCACAGCGTGAGCTCGTTGTGCTCTTAGACAGAAAATTGCCAAAAATTGCAAGCATGCACCAATTTGCACCAAAACACAAAATTTTCTCCAAATCCTCCCAAAATTTTTCTAGATATGCTTGATGAAGTATGTTATGCAATCATGGATGAATAAGAAATCAAATCTAAATTACCCTTCTTGTCTTGGCTAATTAGGGTTTCCTTGAGTTTTTCCTTCAACTACTTGATTTTGACCTTTGTAACTTAATTCCTTGTGTAATAATGGATGGCCATTTTCTTTTGAAACTTGTTATCACTGTTTGCCTTTTCAAGGAGCTTCTCAAGGTGGAAATTGACTTTGTCAAGCCAAAATTCCTTGTCCTCATTTATTTCCATGGCAATCCTCTTTTCAAAGGTCAATTCTTCCATTGGTGGCTTTTGTTCTCCTTCCCTCTGAAGTTCCTTCCTAAGACCCATTGTCCTTGGTCTCATCCTTGCCATATGTCCTTCATGCTTCTCAATGTCCTTATGGTCCACCATTTCCTTTCCTTTCATCTCTTTTTTATTGGCTTTGAATTGCTCTTTCTCCATGACTAGCTATTTTTCCTTAAGTTGATTGTTTTCTTGCTCAAGGAATGAAATGATGAGTTTGGCCCTTTCCAAATTTTCCTTGAGCTCCATGATCTGAGAATCCTTATCTTTGATGACTTGTTAAAAGGTTTAATTCTCATCATGTGCCTTCAAGTCAACTAGGTAAAATTCATTCTCAATGGGTTCCTCATCATGCAAAGAAGCCTCATGATGAGATGGTGATCCCTGTTCTGCTGATGTAGTAGGCTTGGCCCCTTCCTCAATTTGAGGAGAAAACACAAGCCTTCTACCTCTCTGATATGTCTTGGTCAACTCAAGCCTAGGTACCTTGGAAACCGCATCATGTTTTCTTGATGACCCCACCTCCATGGGTTGTACTGACATGGTTTGGTGTTGGCTTTGTGAAGTGGTTATATGTGTTTTCAAGGCTGTGCTTTAATATCAGTTTCACAAGTGCTCATAGTTGCTACATTAGCCACTTATAGGCTTCTACTAAGTGTAATTTCTACCTTATTTTCCCTTCATTCAATGTGTTTTATCTCAAAATCAATTCATTAATCAAAGACAACCACTTAGATTCTCTAGCATTTACCTTAGTGTTGGGTGATTAGATTGTGAGTTAAATCTCTGTCATTAATTGCCAACCTGGAGTTCGTATACTGATGAGGTATACCTATACTAGATGTACTAGGTGGTTATTTATCATAATATATTAATGTAATGCAATTGAAATGAACTACAAAGTTAATTAAATCAATCTAATCCAAACCAAACCAAACATAAAGAAATTGAAATCACACTTGCATCAAGGAAATCACACTTGCATGAAATTGAAATCACACTCACACACGCTGAAATGAAAGAACACTTGTTGAAAGCTAGAAAATCACACTTGCACTAAATTAAAACACACTTGTTGAAAATAAATGAAATAACATAACTATACTATGTTAAAAATATGTACAAAGTTATGCAAACTGCGATTGATGGGAACCCTCCATTCCTCAGCAAGCACACTGAACAACTATCACATCTTGGAGATCAAAGTGGCAGTATGAATTTCATAAAATGAGTTACAAGATATTACAAGAATTCTTTATCCTCACTTTACAAATCACATCTTGGATGGAACTTGGAACCTCCAACTAGCAACTAACAACTATCTACCTCTAACCTCTAACCACTAGCTACTAACCTTTGTATGAAGGGTGCACTCCTATTTATACAAAAATTAAGGATAGCTATTCAATAACTATAGATCCTTAGATCTCTCATAAATATACATTTATCTCTTGTGGTTACAACCAATCTCCTAAAAATGTAAGATACGAATCCTCTCAAAATCCTCTCATCCATTATTCTTCTCCTTTGAATGTGCATAGTTAATGACCCACATCTTCTACAATTATCCTTGAGTTGGAATTTGAAATTAGAATTTGTGGTTGGGTGGCCAAGTAGGACCCTTCTAGAATCTCCAAGTAGGCCTACAATATCACAAAACTCATAACACTTTTAGATGCATATGAAAACATGTTAATTTCCTAATATTTAATCACAAATTCACTTATAATACTTAAAATAAATTACTTGGGAAATAACAATGATAAACCGATATGATTATGAAAATGGTTACTTAATGTGAGTTTATGGGGCTATAAAGTTACAAAATGAGGGTAAAATGATGGAAATGAAAGTGAAAGTGGATGACATTTTGGAGGCCCAACACTTAGGTTGGTAAAACAAGTATCTCAGTTGTCCATGGTTTGTCCTCAACACAAACATTCTCCCCAACAAGCAATGTGGCCCTCCACATTTTCAATGTATGTAATATTGTTGTAAACTCTAAATCGTGGGTAACATATTTATTCTCGTGCTCATTTAGTTTCCTCGATTAATAGAAAACCACTTGTCCTTATTTATTTAGGACTTCACCTAATCCTTCCTTGTAGGCATTAGTGTAAACCAAGAATTCCTTCTCTAGATTCGTTATCCTCAAAATAGGTGCACATATCAATAATTTCTGAAGCTACTCAAAATTGGGTGCACATTTTGGCGTCCGCTAAAATTTAACTCCTTTCATTTCCAAGGCAATGATTGGATTCCTAATATTTGAAAAATTATGGGTTAACCGTCAATAATATCTAGCTAATCCCATGAAGGATTTTACCTTTGAAACATTTAGGGGAGTGGGCCACTCCATTATGGCCTTGATATTTTATAGATCCAAAACCACTCCTTCTTTTGAAATAACATGCCCCAAGTAGTGAACCTAGGTTTGGAATAATTCACATTTACTAAGATTTGTATTCATATTATGCTCCATCATTAATTGTAACACCGCTCTCAAGTGTTCTTCATGCTCTACACCAGGATTTCATCCACAAATAACAACATAAATTTGTCCAAATAAGGTCTTAGGACATTGTTCATCAAGCACATGAATGTGGCTTGTTCATTCATAAGTGTTATAGCATCATTCAACACTCCTGCAGTTCTGATGCTCTGATATGGGCTTAGGCATCCCTTTGCCCATTCAAACTTGATCATTTATTAAAAAAAAAAAAATCAATTCCATATGCGACTCTTTCCTTTAAAAAGTGTGTACACATGCGGGTACCATAATACAGAACCACCGTACATGATTTAAAATATGAAAAAAATAAAATATATCCTATTTTGGGTGGGATTTACGGGTCTCACTGAAAGCCCACCTATAGGAGCTTGTGGCCTAACTAAATCAACTGATTTATAGTGGTATCTAGACACCTCATGGGAAGCCCTAATGGGAGAAGGAGATAGGAAATCGACATTATAGTCCTTTTTGTCCCCGGATCAAGTTTGATTTTCCTTGAGCTGCTTGCACTCCCAGTCATAGGAAAACCTTGTTCCCTTGTAGATATGCCCATATTCCATTATATAGCATCCTTTTGCACATGCTTGAGGGGTAATATTTGAGGTTTGGGTTGGACGGATCCAGAGGAAGGTTTCATTGGTGTCGTGATCGGATCAAATTGTATCTATCCACTACTATTTGCTGATATCAATAATGAAGTTGTCTTGTTCCTAATATGTTATGATCTCATGTTTTTATGATTCATGTGTAATATATCATGGTTTATATGTTTATACTTGATGATCTAACACGTTTATTATGCATGCACTTTGAACTACTTGCTATATATATGTTTCTTTGAACTGTGTTGCAGGTCTAATCACTTTGGAGGAAGCAGAGGGTTTAGAACCTACGAGATTGACATCAAATGTAGGACCTACGGGTACTCCTCTCAAACCCAAATTTTGTATTTTATACAGTTTTCTTACTTGGATGTATGCTTCTTATTGATAGTCTGCCTTCGATCTGTTCAAGTTGTTAACCCTTACCTTAGGGAAGTTTTTCCTTGATTTGGGATTTTCTTTCTTGTTTCTTTATGTTTCCAGTATTTTTGACTCCTTTGTAGTCTGGGCAATTAGTATGATCTTCTAGATCACATCTATATATATATATATATATATATATATAATATATATATAATATATATATATATATATATATATATATATATATATATTATATTATATATATATATTATATAATATATATATATATTTTATTTATTTATTTTTTTCCATATTTTCCTGAATATATGCGTTTTTTCTTGTATACATAAGCGTACACACATGGTTTCTACCAAAGAAACCCAATTATACATTAGTTTCTTCGGAAACAATCATGTGTACATGAATATCTATTATTACACAACTGCGTATATTTGGAAAATTTTGAATTTTTTCAAAATTTTCCTTCAGGCATGGGTGCAGTCTAGGCAATTAGTATGATCTTCTAGATCAAGTCTATTTTTTCCCTATTTTTCTGCATATACACATTTTTTATTGTATCCAGAAGTGTACACATATGGTTTCTGCCAAAGAAACCCATGTATACACTAGTTTCTTTCGAAACAATCACGTGTACATGTAGATATGTTATTAAACAATTGCATATATTTGGAAAACTTTGATTTTTTTTCAAATTTTTCCTTCAAGAAGGGGTGCAACCTAGTTTTTCTACTTCCTTAAGGTCATTTGCAATCTGGAATGGTCTTGTTTATTGTTGGTGTTAGTTTATTTGTCTCTTTTTGGCAAAAGGTTTTGTCAACCTAGGGTTTGAAATTTTTGAAGTTTTTGTATTTTATGTTTGGGTTTCAAACCTTCTTGTTGAAGTTTCTGACTATTTTATGCTTCTAGAATAGTAAGTTGGTTCTCAACTTTCCTATAATCCAATCTTTTCATTACTTCACTTTGAATTCTTGAAGTTGGATCATTTGGTTTCCTTTTGGTTATTTAAGGATGGCCTTCGGAATTTTGGTTTAGTGAAGGATTTTGCTTCTCTGAAATCTTTTTGTTTTTCTGAACCTTTTATGTATCCTTCAGGTCAATATGTTCAAGTGTTTTTTTCTCTTAGTCGCCTTAGTCTTATCACATTGGTGATTTTTTATGGCTTGTGAAGTTTGGAGTCTTTTCGCTTGATTTTGATCTTGAGGTGATTGATTGATTTTCCCTCTTAAAAATTTTGTTTTAAGTTCTTAAAAAAAACATTTGATTTTTCCTTTCCTTTCTTTGGTTTTTGGATTTTAATCTTTTTAGCTTACCAACAAGTGTGTGAATCTTTGTTTGAGGTTGAAATTTGCTTCGCTTGGGAAATATTTTCTTGGATATTTATTTCTCCTTGTTTGGTTAAATTTTGGCTTTAGGTATTTGAAAGAACACATTTCCTTGTTTAGAGTATCCCATAGAATCTTTCATTTACGAATTTCTAGGATGCATTAAGGTAGTTTGCATTTTAGGCATTATAGTATCTTTCAATAGATGTTGAATGTGTAAGTGTGTTTAAAAGAAAAGTAAAAGAGTTTTTTCTTTCATATATTCTTCGTAGAACCTTGTAGATATCACTTTTCGTTGAAGAAAAATAAGTTGAATTTACATGTAGCCTAGTTTTCTATTGGTTTATTTTTGTGTTAGAACATCATAAGTTTCACTTCCACTACCTATAACCTAAATAACAACCAATAAAATTAAGCACTTAATCTAAAATGAACTAGATTTTTTTTTTCGTAAATACATCAATTAGTCTAGGCCTTGGAATAAGTGTGTGGAGAGTAAACTCTCCAAGGCCACTCTAAACTGAAACATAGAAATTGATTAAAGAGTGAAATTCTAGTCTCGTTAAGCTATCCGAGAAATCTCTTTTAACACATGAGTTAAGCACGAGGATGAGTGAATATAAGGAAAGGGAAATACCCCCTCTCCTACTTGTTGGATCTTGCGCATGCAACTGTTCTGCCCAAATTTTGATCATGAACTGGTGACCTTAATTTCCTATCCTAGGGACCACATAGGTGAATACGGGGGGAATACCCATGGTACCTAAGACAGATGTTGCATCACTTTCATAGTACTTCTGGAGGGTGCCCTTGCGAAGCTTAGGTACTTGCACCGACAAAGGCTATTGTCTAGAGGTCAATGTAATTGTTTCTGATACCTTTTCCGACAGGCTTGGGCTATAATTATCCCAAACCATCTTTGGAAGGTCCTTATATTTGCTTTCTTGTATTTTCTTGTCTGGTCCTAATCACTTGGAGTGGAAATACCTAGAAGCTGCTTGTTTGGTTGTATCTTTAGGGAATTTTTAATGATTTCTCTTTGCTCCTAGATTACCATAAGTTGTTTTTTTGAGTGTTTAAAAGTTCTCTTAATATTTAAAAGTGGGTGATCGATATGTTCATCAGTGTAGGAGGCTTCGTGGGATTTCACCTACGAGTGTTGAGTCTTCATCTAGAAGGCATAGGAGTAGTTTTGTTTGTGATTTTCAACCAGTAGCAACTAATGCATGAGATATTATTCCTGCTTTAGGAGCTCTCATTTCACAGGGTGAACCTAGTTCAGTTCATAATTTGGACGGAAACACTCTGGTCCTTGCTAGGGTTCTCTTCCAATCAGAAGATGAGATTGATATTGAGGACATCCTTCATTCCTCCATGACTCATTCGACACCCCGTCATATCATACATGGGTACCCCAACTCACAAGTCGGCAAACCCTATTCACTCTCCTTCATTTTTTCCAGTGTCCAATGTTAGTGGTGTAAGTATGGATACTAATACTTCTGGTATGCATACCCCTCTTTTTGTTACAAGAGGGGGTATTATTGCTATCTCTATTATTACACCTAGTACAATAGTTGTTGGCTCTACCTCCATTTCGGGTTTGAGTGGGGGTACCCAACCTTTTGCCCCTTTTGGATGCCATCTAGTGGGATTTCTTTGGTTCCTTCAACCTTCCCATTTGTTGTTTCCACATCTATGACTTCTAATATGCCAAATGGTTCGGCATATTTTCATAGTGTTTCTTTTGGAAGTGGTCACATTCCTCCTTCTAATCCATCTTTGAACTTAGGACATGCTCAGAATGTTAATCCTTTCCAAGGAGTTCAAGGATGGCTAAATCCTTGCATTAGTGGTTTAGGGGCTGGGAACTTGTCCCATATATTTGGTCAATAGGGGAGTATACCCTTACCTTCTATTGGGACCTCACAAGTATAACCTCCACTATCTAGTGCATGGAATACTTATCAAGGGTTTTCCCCTTCTTTCAATGTTCCATTAGGAGGAAATTACCCTATGCATGGTTACCCTCCCGTAGGGGGTGGATACCCTCTAAATAATTTTGGTCCACAAGGATTTCCTTATGATTCAAGTCCTAGGAGTAACCCATGGAAACCTGGTGCCTCTCCAAATGTAGGATACTCTTTTCCTAATGTCAGAAATTTTTCTCTTGGTGGATGGAATTCTCCTGCTCCTCCATGCTTACTATTCTTGGCAACTTTAAACTTTCCAAATCTTTCGAAATTGAAAAATGATCTAATCTGATACAATTCGGCTTGGCCTCCAATCCCCACCAAACTTCCATTTTATATTCCAAAATTCGAAGGGAAGTCTGGAGAGGATTTGGCTAATCTTGTAACCACATTCCATTTGTGGTGATCATCTAACTCCTTGATCGATGATTTGATCACATTGAGATTAATCCAACACACCCTAAATGGAAATGTGAAAAATGGTATATTGAGCTTAGAGGGGGAACCTTTGCTACGTTTGGCGAATTGGATACTATGTTCTAAATCATTTTTCAGTTGCATGACAGATATGATGAGGGAACTGAGCTTCTTTCCAGTTTTGAATAAGATAAAGCAACTCACATTTCTGACCACATCCAAGAGTGGCGCAGAAGGAAGAGGCTCATCAAGGCATATATCCCTAATGAGTTCCTTCTCAATTTTTTTTTTTTAAAATCTTTGGAGCCATAGATTTCTAAGGATGTGTCACTTTTTGGAGTGTTCACTAAAGAACATGCCATCTTTAGAGACCAACAATTAGAACTCATATATTCTCAGTCTTGATTCCTTTACAAGATTCTTCCTAATGCTCCTCAATCGAATATCAATCTAGCCAAACCGATGTCACGACTCCATGTCGACGGAATTGTAGGGTCAATCGATAATAGTATAGCTAACCTGTTGAATCAATTGCAACAATTGTCTTTATAATCTGCTTCTCCGGCATAGGCTATGTCATCAGTGTCTATGCCCTCCCAACCTTTAGCAGTTAATTTTATCCAATATTTGAATCCCAAAGGATAGAAACAATCCAATGGGAAGAAGAAGGGACGTGGTAAGAAGAAAAATAAGTCAGGCAAGGGGAATGCGAAAAAGCCTAGTAATGATACTGGAGAGGGAAAGAAGGATTTGAAAAAGAAAGTAAAATTCCCTTGAAAATTATACAATGGGGATCATCTTATCCATCTTTTCTCTAAGATTCAGGATGCTCAGTTCTTGTTAGCTCAGAAATGTTATTCAAGCTCCTGGGTTGTGCTAACTAACCCTTTTCCTCAAGGGAAACAAATGCTTGTTGGTGTTAATGCTGGTACTGGAACCCCCAAAGGGGGCAACCAAGATTGGGAATCCACATCGAATGTATATATGGCGAGGTCTCATGTTGATGTTGCTACAAGATCACATGATTATGGTGAGCCAAAACCTTCTAAGGCTGAGGCTACTTCTGATATCCCACATTCACTCCATATAAGGAGGCTCGCAGTTGAGTCTATACCTCATATGTCAAAAGGCTCTATAAAGCGTTTGACTATCAATCCCAATGCTAGGGCTACTCAGAACTATTCTATTGTCGAAGATCTGGCTTAGAGCCCCTATGTGATGTCAACTTTAGAGGTACTCCAATCATGTCCTACACAAAAGAGTGCATTTCTCACTGCGATCAGAGAAGTAGATCTGAAGAACTCTCTTAATATTACATT
The DNA here is from genome assembly GCA_000404065.3 of Pinus taeda. Taxonomy (NCBI): domain Eukaryota; kingdom Viridiplantae; phylum Streptophyta; class Pinopsida; order Pinales; family Pinaceae; genus Pinus; species Pinus taeda. The sequence goes on along the minus strand of APFE030556196.1, from coordinate 44,488 downwards.
TGACATGTCAAGTGTTAAGAAGAGACTCCCTCATCACATTGATTTCCAAATTAAATCTGCAAATCAGAAAATGAATATTTTTCGAACTGTATTTGACAAAAGGGGTTCCATGTGCGTCATGTTGGAAATCTATCGGGTCTCTAGAAGTTGTTCCTTCCCCTAATCTCCTTACTGCATTCAATGGTCATTCTCATAGGCCTCATGGAATTCTTCCAGCCTTTCCCATCTGTGTTGGGGGAAAGGTCGTCAATGCGGAGATATAGATAATTGATGTTCATCTTGATTATAATCTTTTGTTGGTTCGAAATTGGGTTTATGCAATGGATGATATTGTTTCATCATTGTTTTGCATTGTATTCTTCCTTCATGAAGGGAGAATTGTTACAATTGATCAAATTGCTTCTTTTGAATCTACCATCCACTTGGTGAAGAATACCATGGAACCTATTGAGAATTTGGGAGTGGGAATATATTCCTTGTTGATGGGTACTTTTGATATTCCTTCTCCTATCTCTCATATTAATGCCATTTCGACCTCCAAGGTCACTCCTTGAAAAGGTTTGTTCAGAACTCATTATTTTTCTGATCCTTGGCCCTTACCCCCTTCTACTTCCACATTAGAAGAGGGGAAATTAGGTGGAATGGCATATCCTATATCTACAGAAGAAATCATGTACCAATCTATTGTGAATTCTACAGATTCTGACCTCATTCCTCCCCCATCAGAGGATTTGGATGGTGATGTGGCTTCGGTCTGGACTTTTGACTCTACTCCGGCTATGGATTTCCTTGACATTATCTTACCATCTGAGGAGGAAATCTTAGAAGCAATGACTAGTGCATAAAGAGCATGGGATGATTTGCATCATCGGTCATATTTTCTCCCTAATTTGCATGAAGTTGAATCAAATATGTCTATTACTTCTTCAACTAGAAGTGTTCATAAAATTCTAAATCCTTTAGCTCCATCACATTTTTTTGCCGAAGGTAATATGTCTAATATTTCAGAAACCATTCCAGTGAACATTTCTAGGAATCCTAATATCATCGAGAATATCTTCATCAGAGATGCATGTTCCTGTGATGAAATCAAGATTTATACTAATGTCTTTAAGAAATTTCGAGATATGTTTGCTTGGTCTTATGAAGAAATGCCTAGAATCGATCCATCCATAGTTTCGCATGAGATCAAGACATACAAAAATGGTAAGCCTATACGTAAAAAGCTTCGACCGGTAAATCCTAGGAAAGCAGTAGCTGTTAGAGTTGAGGTTGAAAAGCTACTGAAGGCAGGTTTCATATATCTCGTTCCTCTAACTAAATGGGTCTCAAATCCCGTTCTTGTTGATAAAAATCAAGGAAAAATATAAGTATGCATGAACTTTAGGGATTTGAATAAGGATTGTCCTAAAGATAAGTTCCGCGCTCCGTTTATTGATCATATCATTGATGAGTGTGTTGGAAATGAGGTGGTTTCCTTCATGGACGGTTTTTCGGGATATAATCAAATAACTATCTTTCTTGAAGATCAACACAAGATGAAATTTATTTTCCCCTGGGGTATGTTTGCATACAAAAATATGCCTTTTTGCCTCAAAAAATTTGGAGTTATTTTTCAATGGGCCATGTCTTATGCTTTCCATGACATCAAGCACATAATAGAGGAATATTTGGATTACCTAGTTGCTCATTCTCAAAAGAGAATTGATCATCCAAAACACCTTCGTTTGGTTTTTGAAATATGTCGTCACTATAAGATCTAGTTGAACCCTAATAGATGTGTTTTCACTATCACATTTGGTCAGTTATTGGGATTCATTGTGTCCCATGAACGAATTCGTGTTGATCCCTTCATAGTTGAGGCAATACTTCAATTGCCTCTCCCATCGATTGTTTGTCAACTTCAAAGTCTCCAAGGAAAAGCCAATTTCTAAAGGAGATTTATCATAAATTATGACGAGATTAAAAAAGGATTTATGCAATTATTGAAGAAAGGAGTTCATTTGTTTGGGATGATTTCGCTCAACGCTCCTTCAATGCTTTGAAAAGGGCATTGACCTCTGCTCCTCTTTTGAGTCCACCATATTATAGCAGGAATTTCCTCTTCTATCTCACTATGACAGAATCAACCATTAGTATGGTTCTAGTTCAAGAATATGATGCTCTGAGAGAGCATGTGATTTATTATCTGAGTCGAGGCTTAGCTAGTCCTAAACTTAGGTATTCTCATATAGAGAAAATGGCTTTGGCAGCCTTTCACGTTGTCCATCGACACTGTTATTATATTTTTCTTAGAATATTTTTGTGTTGGTTGACTCAACCCATTTCATTTTTTCCTCATTAGGCGACTGATTGGGGGCAAGTATAATAAATGGATTGTCATCTTACATGAATTTGATCTCAAGTTTATTTCACCGAAGTCTAAAAAATATTTAGTATTTGCAGAATTTATTTCACAGTTGCCTTGTGAAGAAGATGTTGTTTATGAAGAGCCATTTCCTGATGAACATATATTCCTAATATGTTCACAGGATCCTTGGTATGGAGGCATCATAGTATATATCCAAACTTCGAATTTCCCTCATACTTTTTCGAAGGATGAATGTAGAAAATTGTGTCACTTAGCTAAAAATTATATGATTATAGGTGACACGTTTTATCGTCATGGGATTGAATCAATCCTTAGGCGCGTTTAACCTTAGAGGAAGATGAGTTTGTTCTTAATGATTGCCACAATGGAGCTTGTGGAGGTCATCTATATGTGCTTTCTACAACCTAAAAAATCTTGCGTGCAAGCTATTTTGACCCTCGATTTTGAAAGATTGCATGGAATTAATTAAGAAGTGCCATCCTTGTTAGGTATATACTCAAAAAATGTGCGCTCATCCAATGCCACTTTTAGTCATCATCACTGTCGGTCCTTTCACAAAGTGGGGTATTTATTTTATGACTTGTAACTTGGCTTTGACTACGGGTCACAAGTACATTATCGTAGCAATAGATTTTACATCATGATCAAATAATCTTGTAATATTTTTGTTTCACGACTAAAAAAATAAAATTACCCATGTCACCCCATGCAGTGCCCTTGGGAAGTACTAGATCCGGATCCACTCGAATTGGTTGAGGAAATTGTGAAATGGAATTGCCCAAGTTTTCTCCCAAACTCTCAAGCCCTCAACACTTGCAAGTTAAAATGAATTTTGGTGAGTTCAAAGGTATTTTTATATTACAACTTTAAAACCCACTTTTATAAAGTTCATAATTTTTAACTTTATGATTTCATGAACTTTTTAACTTTTGGCTTGAAGTGTTGGGGGAGGTTGTTTTCTAGGGTAAATGAAGACTTTGTAACATTTTTTCAACAGTTCAACTCAACAATCGCAGACCTGTCATGGAAGGTATCATTTTCATCACTAGCATATAGGTTGGGACATATCACTTTTTCTATTGCATTATGCATCTTAACCTTACACTGCGATATTTTTCCATAGGGTCAACCCCATTATGTAGCAATTTTCAAACCACTCTCACTCGGCATCTTATAAAATCGTAACATAGTGGTAGAGCCATTCCTTAAATGGGCTTCCAAGTTAGATCCTTGCTAGCATTTTTTTCCCATGCTGCACTAATTGCTTAGGCTCGGGAGTCCTCTTTAGTCCCACCATGACTATGTGATGAAGCCTCATTCCTATTCTTCTTCGCTATCTTTTTGGCTTTATACCATAGAGGCTTCCATCTGTTAATTTGTACTCATATGTAAGCCTCTTTTTGACCATAAACTTTCTGCAAGTTCAAACCATGCATTCATTAGCCTTCGCGACTTGACACCTTTTATCCATGGAAAGAACATTCCTTTCAGTGTTTACGACTAGTTTTTGCAACCTTGCATTAAGCATAGGAATGTTCCAATCACAAGAACTAGTGCATCGATCTTTAACACTCTTTCTTTCCACTGTACTATAGACATTATTTTATTATTTTTCAAGCTTTAAATATGAAAAAGAAAAAAAAAATTCCAAAAAAGAGCGGGAATGAGACATTTACTTCCATGTTTGATGGAAGCAAGATTCAGTTCTATCGCCTTTGAAAAAAAACACAAAATAAGTATTTCCTCCATTGGGATGGGACTTAGTTTAACCTTAGGTAAGCCATAACCTTTTTCTTGAGTCGGTCCTCCTCCGATTGGTTATCTCTTCCAATCATATGGAGAGTTTTTTAATGCCTCCTACATTTCAAACTTATACAAAGTTATTGTATGCTTCCATAGAGTCACATATGAGTCATGCTTTTTCTCAAGGGAATTCAACTTGTGTCGTCCATTCTATGGTGTCTCTTGACTCATTTTTAAGTCGGTCATACCCAATCTGTCAAGTTATCTTTAGTGTCACATCAGTTATTTGGTCCTTTGCTTGTGTTGGTTAAGAAGGTATCCATTGAATTCTTGTTGGTGGGTCTTCTCTTATCGACTTTGACAAATTGCTCTGAGAGTAGGCCTAGAGCCATAACCTAGCCCTATTTACATCATTAATAGGTTCCTTGTGCTCAACATCGATCAATATCATGGATCTTTGATTGAGTGATTTCCCTTGTGTTTGACATCATCTGACATTATCACACATTGGGATTCGTGCAGTACCTTAGTTTCCATTTGACCTTATTGGTGTATTGTTTGCCTCTATGTTAGCTCTCATTATTAGTTGGTTCAGGGGTTTCCATGATGAACCAGCCACATCTTATGTACGTTGGAAATGTACATTAGAATGGTTACTTCATCTATTTTTGTCTGAGTTCTTCCAAATTATTGGCCTACAAGTTAAACTTGTGTTGGTTAATGTGGGATGCATTAATGCCTTCCTTCTAGCATATATTTTCCCATCGACTCCAACTCATTTCTCTAGAAACAAGGTCTAGAGTCCTTTTTTCAGTACCTTAGGGTTTATAGCCATCAATGGTAGATTCCTTCGCTATCGACAATGAGAATACATCAATGTCTCCTGATTGATAGATTCTTTCAAGTTTTGGACTTCAACACATTTATTCACACTTGTTATATTGTACTAGGGTACCTTGACTCTCATACTCATTATCGGTGAGTTGTCTCGCATTTGCTAATGATATACATCAATCACATGTAATCAAACAATTTCTCACATGGTCAACTTCAGCTCATTTATTCCCATAGTGTAGAAATGTAACTTTTGTAGTTTGTGAAGACCTCGAGTTGTGTCAAACATCTTGGCTCACTTGTCAGCTCTTTCATTTTTCTGCAAATGTTACCAACCACCCTTATATGTTGTAGTTTATCACAACAACATCTTATATGTTAACACATGAGTTTATGCAGTACCACTATTCCACCTATATGACATGGTGCTATTATGAGGATCACTTATGCAACATCAGTGGTCAAGCATTCTTCTAGCATCATTGATCAACTTTTCTTCTATATGTGATATTGAGACATAGCTCAGTTGTGTTCCTTTATGGCTATGATCATATGATCCACTATGTATTCTTCATCCTTCTTTGTACACTTATGTATACATGATGGATCCGCTTTGTACTTGATAAGAGGGCATGTTTTACTATATTTGAGCATGGGTATGCCCACCTCAAACATGAGTCTTCTTTCTGATTTTTTCTACAAGTATTCAGTGAGCTGGAATCTAGTGATCTCCTCTAGGGTCCTCAAATTATCTTTGTTTGTACTTAATACATTTCAGCCATCATTTACCCATTTTGCCTTCATATATTAGGGGGCATATTTTATAGCATCATTCAGCACTCTTGTAGTTCTGATGCTCTGATATGGCCTTGGTTAGCCCTTTCCCCATTCATACTTGATCATTTATTAAAAAAAAAATATTTTCAATTCCATACGTGACTCTTCCATTTAAAAAGTGCTAACACATGCAGGTACCATAATACATAACTTGTGTACATGATTTAAAATATGAAAAAAATAAAATATATCTTATTTTTCAGGTGGAGTTTACGGGTCTCACCAAAATCCCACCTACAGGAGTCGGTGGCCTAACTGAATCAACTGATTTCTGGTGGTATTTATACACCTCATGGGAAGGCCTAATGGGAGAAGGAGATAGGATATCGACATTATAGTCCTTTTTGTCCCCAGATCAAGTTTGATTTTCCTTGAGCCTCTTGCACTCCCAGTCATAGGAAACCCTTGTTTCCTTACATATATGCTCATATTCCATTATATGGCATCCTTTTACATGTGCTTGAGAGGTGATCTTTGAGTCTTGGGTTGGATGGATAGAGAGGAAGGTTTTGTTGGTGCCGTGGTCGAATCAGATTGTATCTATCCACTAATATTTGTTGATATCAATAAAGAAGCTTTGTCTTGTTCCTAATATGTTATGATCTCATATTTTTATGATTCATGTGTAATATATCATGGTTTATATGTTTATGCTTGGTGATCTAACATGTTTATTATGCATTCACTTTGAACTACTTGCAATATATATGCTTCTCTAAACTATGTTGCACATCCGATCACTTTGGAGGAAGCAGAGGGTTTGGACCCAACATTATCGACATAAAATTTTGGACCTACAGGTACTCCTCTCAAACCCAACTTTGGTACTTTATATAGTTTGCTTGCTTGGATGTATGCTTCTTGTTGATAGCCTGCCTTCTATCTGTTGAGGTTTTCAGCCCTTACCTTAGGGTAGTTTTTCTCACCAACAGTAAGTCCAAATGGCACTAATACAAACTCATAATCATCATATATCACCTTGAAGGTTGTTTTATGGATATCTTCATATTTAATTCAAACCTGATGGTATCTAGATCTAAAATCTATTTTCAAAAACATTGCAGCCCCTCTAAATTGATAAAAAAAGTCATTGATTCTAGGTAGTGAGTACTTGTTCTTAATTGTAGCTTTATTCAACTATTGATAATCAATACACAGTTGTAATGTGTCATCCTTCTTCCTAAAAAATACTATTGTGGCTCCCTCGGGTGATATTCTAGGCCAAATGGATCCTTTATCCAACATCTATTTCAGTTGTATCTTCAATTCCATGAGTTTAGGCGTACTCTTGTGATACATAGCCTTCACTGCTAGCACTATTCCATGAATTAATTCAATGGTAAAGATGATATCCCTCTTAGGTGGCGATATCAATATTTCTTCTAGAAATATGTACTAAAATTTATTTAACACTAAGTGATTTCCCAATCCAACCTCATTTCTTTCCAATTCCCTATTCATGTGGATTGCATATAGTGCACAACCTTTCATGTTGCATTTCTTTACTTTGCAGTTATTTTCCTTAGAATTATTGGATTATATATCCCCTGTAGTGTTATCTTCTCACCAGCATTGCTAAGGCACTCCAATTTCTTGTTATAACAATCATATTTGGTTTTGTGGGATATTAATCAATACACGATAATTAAAACATCATATGATCCCAAAGGTGGCAAGTTGAGATAAACTAAAGTGGACATGCCACTCATTTCCATGGGGCATGACTCCACCTTGTTTGTCAACCATCTTTTAGACTTCGTGGCCAGCTAAAGTAGCCATGATTTTTCATGAGTTTTCTTTTGCAAATCACATTTCTTTGCAACCTTCAGGCTAATATAACTATAATCAGAAGCCATGTAAATTAAAATTGAAACAAGTTGGTTAATGAACATACCTTCCATTCTGATTACTGAAGCTTGTTGGTTTTCATTCATATTGTCCAATGCAATGTAAATTTGTGGCATATTCAAAGCCACATCATTCATATTAGTGCTTCTTGTACATTGTACAAATTTGTGTTGGTTTGTTGTTGTTGAGGGAATTTCCTCCTCGGATTGTTTTCTCCATAAGTCCAACACTGCATAGGCCCCTCCATAAACCCTTCATCTTCTTCTTTTGTTTTTTTTATGGGCCCATTTCTACTGGCCATCATGGAATTTTTCTAATATTCCTTCTTGGCAGGAGTGGTGAAATTCCCATCCCTCCCTCCTTGTTTATATATTGAGGAATTCAACTCTTTCCCCTTGAAGATTGTATTATCTTTATTCGTTGATTATGTTCATACTTCGGTCTTGTGTTTGGACTATTCTTAGCAGAACCTCATCTTTTGAATCTTGTCCTCCAAGGTTTTGTGCTCATCAAACTCTATTTTTACCATTAATCCTGTGGAAATCCACTCAGATACATATAGATATTTACGTTATCAGCCTTAATGTAAGGCACATACCTTAGTAGCTCCAAGAATTTGTTTGTGTAATCATCAATTGTCAATTTATATTATTTGTGCTCATAGAATTCTTTGATCTTATTGTTATATAATTTTCAAGATAGGTATTTTTCCCAGAAATATCTCTCAAATCTCCTCTAGGGTAGCTCATTTTCACTAATTCTCTTAACATTCCTCATGTCTTCCCACAATATCTCATCCTTTCCTTTCAAGCTAAAAATTTCTACTCTTGTCTTCATATTCTTAGACTAATCATGCACTTCAAAATACTTCTTCATCCTCAATAACCATGCTTCTACTTCTTCTATCTTCTTCACCTCTCCATCAAATGTAGGAGGTTTTTCCTTCTTAAACGTTTCTGGAATCCAATATTTATCTTTCCATTTCTTCTTAGGATGGTGTCCCTTAACTACAATATTTCATGACTTTTTAGGTTTTTTTGACTCTCTTTCCGAATTGTTGATTCTTTTTACTGCTCTCATTGTGTCTTCATCTACTTGCATATGTATTTTCATTGGCTTGTTGCTTCCTACACTATTGTTGTCCATTTTTTTCTTTTGGACCTTTGATGGGCTAGGTTTGTACTTGTACTTGCCTAGATAACTAACACTGAGCTCTTATTGTTTTTTCCTTTGTAGGTTTGATACTCTCAGCAATATTACTACATTTACCTCTTATTTTCTTTCTTGTGATTTAACAATCTTTTCATTCGCTTCTTTATAGTTCCTTGGTTCAACTTGAAAATTTTTAAGGGTGTCTATTCAATTAGGAGAGTCTTCCTCTCTCATTTTCCCAACTAAGTATTCTTTCTTACCATGTTCAGATCTATCAATGCTATACTACACCATTTTGTTGGTCATTACTGTATTTTCATGTTGTTCCTTAGTGTCTTCTTATGTGTTGTTACACACACATAATTATTATTTGAATCAAAACACAAATAGACATATTTACCCATCATTTTGGCATGTTTTCAAAAAGCATGATGATGTGAAGCTAGTTGAAACAAAAATTCTTAGGTTAGTATGTAGGTTAAAATATTAAACAACCCATCGATAATTTGTCAAGAAAAAAATTGGAAAAAAATTGTTAGTATGCAGGTTAAAATATTAAACAACCCATCGATAATTTGTCAAGAAAAGAAATTATATCAATTGTAACTTGAAATCAAAACATATATGTACATAAAATTGTTATTTCATTTGTCGATGATAGGACATTCTATTAGAAGTGATGTTATTTCGTAAGGAAGAGGAGGAATGTGAGCACTTTGAAAAAGATGAATGAACCCTAGGGTTTGAAAACCTGCACAAACCTTGACACTACAGGAGGAGTGGTTGATATGATAGACAAACGAGAACAAGAAAAGACATGAAAGCTGCAGATCGGGGGGGGGGATCCCCTTCTATCGAAATCTAACAACTGGTCAGTCAAGTGGGAAAGCCAACAAAAAACCAAGTTCCCAAGAAGTGGCATGCCCCCATATTGGCCCTATCCTTGGAGCTAGATGGTAGGCAAGAAGTAGAGGGCAGTGCTTGCCATGTGTAATAGAGAAACCTAGATTTGTAATACCTCTTAACAAACTAGAGAAATAATGCAGCTACATGAAGGATCACATGATGATATGCAAATTCATTGGCATCTGGCCAACAGAGAAGGCCCTAATCAAATAGATCCAGAAGAAATGGAAACCAAAAGGCCATGTAGAACTCAAGCTAGGAACTAGAGGATTGTTTACGGTAATATTATCAAACCTACAAGATAAGGAAAGAGTTTTTGAAAATGGTCCATATTTTCATTATAATGTAGGATTGCTCATGAGAAATTGAGAAGAATACTATAACCCTAATAAAGAGAAATTCCTAGTAGCCCCTGTCTAAGTATGACTCTTTGGTCATCCAATGGATTTCTGGGATCTAGAAATACTGGAAGGAATCATAAACTCAATAGGAAGATTTTTCAAAATCGCAGAAACCACACAAAGGGGCCGCTACACCTCATATGCTAGGATCTACATGTACATAAATATTTTAGAGCCTATCCTTGAATCAATAGAACTGGAATATCATGAAGAAATCTGGCAATAGACCTTGGACTATGAGCATATCTCGTTCTGATGTCGTCGGTGCTATGAGTATGGCCACTTATTCAAAGAATTCCCATTGAACCAAGAAGAATGGTTAGATCTAAAAGAGAATCAAATGAAACCCCCACGGGAGGTGAATGAGGGGTTTGGAGAGGTCAAGAAAAAAAGGAAGACATCGAAAAGGCAACAAAACCCAGGAAACAATAACCAAAAGCAAAATACAAGTAAAAATAGATATGATGTATTGCAAGAAGAAGAAGAAAGAGAAAAAGAGACAGAAATAATGGATTATCAGGAAAAAGAAAAAGAAATCAATCCCAATAAATAAATAAAAACCCCAAAGAGGAAAGTCCAAATAGATCTAATATAAAAAGAAGAGCGGGAATGAATCGATCTCACCATAATGTAAGTAGATACAATCAAAGGGGAGGAGTTAAGCATGGAAGAGGAAGTTCTTAGAAAACTGTTAAATGAGTGGAGGCATTTGGATGAAAGATTCATCCTAGAGGACCAAAAGAAACTGTACAAGGAAAAAATTCATAGATATAAGGCTAACCAAGGAAAGAGACAAGTAGACATATCAGAGAAATTGAGCATGCAACAAGAAAACTCACAAGAACAACAAAATAGAAGTAAAGGAGGGAAGAAAAGAGGGAGAAGAAATTTTAAGGAGTCAATCCAAATAATGGGAGAGATGTTGGTAAACACTGGAAGGGTAGTACCATTATTAGTGGTATTCCAACAACTTAATAACGTTAACTAATGATTGTGCTATCATGGAATATAAGGGGCCTTAACAGCCGTGGAAAACATATATACCTACAGGATCGGTCGAGAAAGGAAAAGCCTCAAATAGTTCTCCTCCAAGAAACAAAGTAACAGGAGAAAAACTAGAGGAGATCCTATGGAAAATGAAACCAAGATAAGAAGTAGTAGCACTGGATGAAAAAGGAGGTAGTAGCACTAGTCGCTTCTAGAATATAGGGGCTAAATAATGGATCATAATCTTAGTAGTATATGGGCTGCATACTCCTACAGAGAAGGAAAAATTTATACAAAGCATTAAGAAACTAAGCCAAATGCATGCTGAAAAACTTTGGTTAATAGCAGGGGATTTCAATTTGATAACCTCTCTGGAGGGAAAAAAAGGAGGGATAAAAGAGAAGAACCTGAAATGGAACAGTTTAGGGATCTGTAAGAAGAGCTCCACCTCATAGATATCCCCACCAATAATGAAACTTACACTTGGAATAACTGAAGAGGAGGAAACCGCCAAAGTGTGTCACGATTAGATAGATTCTTGGAAACTAATAATTTAATAAGTAGAGATGTATATTATGAAGCATCAATCTTTCCATGTATGGGATATGACCACTGGTTGATTAGGCTAGAAGTGGATATGAAACAAGGGTAGAACAAGAGACCATTCCGATTTGAAGTCTTCTGGTTGCGCGATCTAAACTTCTTAGAAAAAATAAGGAATATTGGGGATCAAGCATAGAACAAGGGAGGAATAAAATGCATACATTCTATCTATGCCTTAAAAAAATAAAAAAATAAAAAATAAAAAATGGAATAAAGAAGAATTTGGTAATATTCAACAAGACTAGGAATTGCTACAAGCAAGGATGAAAAGGGTGCAACAAAAGATAATAACAAATGTTCCTTCAAAATCCTTAGCGGAGGAAGAAGGACAATAGTTTACTAGTATGGAGGAAAGGAGGTAGCAAGAAGAGATATTGTGGAAACAAAAATCAAGAGTCCAGTGGCTAAGGGAGGGAGAAAGGAACACTAGATTCTTCCACAAAGCAATGATACAACATCGAAAGTATAACAGAATATTTTTGTTATTAGACTCAGAAGGAAACCGTCTAATACAAAATTAAGCGATAGAGAACTTACTAGTCCATCATCTCCAAAATAAAATGACAAAATGAAATCTAGACATGACAGAAGATATAAACAAGATAACTAGGTACATCCCTCAGTTGGTCAATAGGGACCAGAACCTAGCACTAATGAGGGAAATAACCATGGAAGAGGTGGAAGAGGTAGTCAAAGGATTAGCCAAGAATAAAGCACCAAGATCGGATGGCTTCACTGCAGAATTTTTCAAGGCAACATGGCCGATTCTAGGAGAAGATATCTTAGAAGTAGTGGGGGACTCCAGACAAACTAAAATGATACACCCGGCCCTTAACTCAACCTTCTTAGCTCTCATTCCAAAATCTGACCACTCTAAAGAGCCTTAGGGGTTTAGACCTATAGCCTTATGCAATGTAATATACAAAATGATTTCAACCATAATGGTCAATCACCTCAAACCGATCTTCCTAGGTCTAATTTCCCAAAAGCAGACTAGTTTTGTTAAAGGAAGGAAAATTGTGGATGGGATAGTAACTGCTCAAGAGGCAATCCACTCCCTTAAGAATCTCAAATCCAAAGGAATGATGATTAAACTAGACCTATTAAAAGCATATGATTGATTAAGCTGGACCTATCTCCAAAATATCCTGAAACCCTTTGGCTTTGACCCCCGATGGATAACTTGGATCTATTCTTTAATATCATTTCATGTGTTCTCAATACTCTTGAATGGAGCACCAATAGAGACATTCAATGCAACAAGGGGTCTAAGACAAGGAAACCCGATTTAACCTTTCTTGTTTATATTAACAGCTGAAGGGCTAGGAAGATATGTTTAAATGAAGGTACAAGAAGGACAATTTAAAGGTCTACGCATGTGGGGAAATGACTTGCCTTTAACTCATCAACAATTTGTTGACGACATCATGATGTTCTATCAAGCTACACTCAAGGAAGCTAGGGCCCTCCTAGACAAATTGCAAGACTTCATGAATGCCTCAGGAATGCAGATCAACAAATAGAATTCAGATATCTTCTTCTTGAACACAACAACTCAATCCCAAACATTTCTAGCAAGAATAATGAGCTTTCACATAGGAACCTTCCCATCGAAATATATGGGGATTCCGTTAAGTCTTCATCTTATAAGAGTCGCAAATTGGAAGGTACTCCTGGAAAAGATCCAAGGACGCCTACAAAATTAGACATTCTAGGCATTAAGCATCACGAGTAGAGTCTTACTGCTAAAGGTAGTACTGCAATCAATACCGATCTACCTGCTCTCATGCCTAGAAGTCCCTAAAATAGTATATAACGAGATGATACATATATTCAAGGAATTCATATGGCAAGGGCCATAAACAACAAAAAAATGGGCACGATTATGTTGGAACTATCTAATTAAACCAAACAAAGCAAGGTTGATGGGCCTCTGAGATCCGTATACTCTAAACCAAGTAATGGGGGCTAATTTATGGTGGAGATGGATATAGGGAGGAATAGATCTATGAAAAGAAATATGGGTTAGAAAATATGGGATGCCTAGATCAAAAGAAGGATTATTTAGAATCCATGAAAATATAAAGGGGTCAGAACTGATAAGAAACCATGGCTTCTAGGAAATTAGGGGAGCAGATAAAGCTAGGTTTTGGAAAGACAAAATTATTTAGTAGGCCAGATCTAACGGAAACGAAGACAGGAGTACAATGGAGAAAATGGAAGAGTAGACAACATTGGCTAGAAGCACCAGACTCTATACAGTGGGAAACCTACGATAAGGAGATGGACTCCAGAAGAATAGTGATCACGAAAGGACCAAACATTATAAGGTGGGGATATAGAATAAAAGGTATGTTCACTATCCAAGAGGGATATTATCCAAAAGAAAAACACCAACAACAAAAAGGGTTACCCATATGGGAACACATATGGAAGGAAAAATTGTGGCTGAAAGTACCCTTCTTCCTATGGGTGGTCCACCATGGTCAAGCCCTAACATGGTCGAGTCCTTACTACCCCCTGTAAAATGGGGTTTTAGAGAGGAAGAATAGGTCCATTGTAGAGGCTACCAAAGGCATGCTTCATGATGAGGGGTTACCTTTATTTTTGTGGGCAGAGGCCTGCAACACTGCTATGTACTTGCAGAATAGGAGTCCACATCGTGCCTTGGGGAATGTGACTCTGGAGGAGGCTTTTTCTGCAAAGAAGCAAAATGTTTGGCACTTTCATATATTTGGGTGCCTAACATATTCCTATGTACCCAAGGAGAACAGGACCAAGCTAAAACCCACTGCAGACAAGGGAATCCTTGTGGGTTATAGCGAGACCTCGAAAGATTATCGGATTTATATTCTTGTGCAGAGGAAAGTGGTTGTCAGGAGGGATGTGAAGTTCGAGGAGAAGAGAGCTTTCAGGAGGTCATGGGAGTTAGAGTATCTAGAGTTGCCAAACCCTCAGGCACAGCTGAGTCAGTCACAGGGATCCAGTAGTCATCGATCAAGAGGTACGTCGATTATAGTGTCAGGGCCACCAGTGAACAGTGGCTCTCAGAGTCAGTGGGTGGTTCTATGGGCAGCATGTAGGGCAATCTACAGAGTAGTTCACAGGGTACTCCACTAATGGACAGTTCGCACGGTAGTTCAGCATCTACAGGCATAGGTTCAGGCATGAGGTCAGTTGGCAGGCCTTCAGGAGTTTAGGCTTCTGATGATGATGAGTATTCTTTCACTCCAGTGGGAGAAGTATGCTCAGGGAAGAGGAAGCCCAAGTGGCTTCAAGATACCTTGCATGAGGTCACATCAGTTACTGGGCCAAAGAGACAGGTTAGAGAGAGTAAACCACCTGAGCAGTTCTGTAGTTACATGGCATTGGTAACAAGAATTTTTGACTCTAAGCCTTCTAGTTATGAGGAGGTAGCCAGCTAGCAGGTCTAGAGAGAGGCCATGATGGAGGAGTATTCTTCTATTATGAAGAATGATGTTTGGGAGGTAGTTCCAAGGCCTGAATGTAATCAGTTGTTACTTCCAGATGGCTCTACAAGATAAAGCATGTTTCAGATGGTAGCATCGAGAAGTTCAAGGCTCGATTTGTGGCAAGAGGGTTCTCATAGGTAGAGGGAGTTGACTATGAGGAGACCTTCACTCTCATAGCTTGGTATACATCTATTCACTCCATTATATCGATTGCAACAGAGATGGGTTGGAAGATCCACCAGATGGATGTGAAGACTTCATTTCTCAATGGCTTCATTCAGGAGGAGGTTTATATTGAGTAGCCGCAGGGCTTTGAGGTGCATGGGAAGGAGTCCCATGTATGCAGATTGAAAAAGGAACTCTATGGCCTGAAGCAAGCTCGTAGAGCTTGGTACTCGAGGATTGATACATACCTGCAACAGTTGGGTTTCACAAAGAGTGAGGCTGATCTGAACCTATACTTCATTGTGGTGGGTGAGGAGCCTCTCATTCTGGTGTTGTATGTTGATGACTTGATCATCACTGGTGCAAAGAGACTCATTGAGGGTTGCAAGAGAGATCTTGCTTCAGAGTTTGAGATGAAGGATATCGGCTTGATGCATTATTTTCTGGGATTGGAGGTGTGGAAAGAGGAAGGGCATTTCTTCCTGGGACAAGGGAAGTACATTGTGGATATTCTTAGCAGATTTCACATGGAGGACTACAAACCCATGTCTACACCGATGTTCACTAACTAGAAGAAGCTTCACACTTCTGATTCCGAGTTGGTGGATCCGACTCTATATAGATAGTTGATTGGTTGTTTTATCTATTTGGTCAACACTTGACCAGATATATGTTTTTCAATTAACACTATGATTCAGTTCATGTGTGAGCCCAGGAGAGTGCACTGGGTAGCTACAAAACACATTCTTCGTTACTTGCAGGGGACAGTGGATTTTGGTCTGGATTATAGACAGGGTGATGGAGTGAGACTGGGAGGGTACACGGATTTAGATTGGGTAGGTTGTGCTTTAGATAGGAAGAGTACTTCCAGGTGTTGTTTTGGGTTGGGTTCGGTAGTTGTGTCATGGATCAGCCAGAAACAACAGTCAGTTGTATTGAGTTCAGCTGAGGCAGAGTATATGGTTGCTAGTTTGGCTAGTTGTGTGGCCATATGGCTTCGCAAGATGTTGTTTGGTCTATTTGGTCAGGCATTGAGACCTTCATTAATTTATTGTGATAATTAGAGTTGCATAAAATTCACGGAGAATCCAGTTTTTCATGATAGGTCAAAGCATATTGACATCAAGTATCACTTCATTAGAGACTATGTCCAAAAGGGAGCTGTCAAGCTTGAGTACATTTCCACAAATGAGCAGGTAGTGGATATTTTCACCAAATCCTTACCATGAGGCAAGCATGTATACTTTAGAGACAAGAGGGAGTGGTGAGGAACAATTTCCTTGATAAGAGGGAGTGTTAAAATTTGGGTACCAGAGGACAAGTGGTTCCCTAAGGCTTTGATCTTTGGCCTAGGGAAAAGTGTCCAAATTTATTTTTTAGTTTTCTCCTAAAGTGACTTTATAAGTGGCAAAGTCAATTTAATTTAAAAGTGACTTTGTAAGTGGTAAAGTTACATTCCAATTTAAAAGTGACTTTATAAGTGGTAAAGTTACATTCTAATTTAAAGGTGACTTTATTAAAGTGAATGAAGAATTAGAAATTGAAAAAGTGACTATGGAAATAAAAGGCTAAGTGGATCTTTATTTAAGTGGGTGAGTTACAAAATAGAAAGTGAGAATTAAATGCACATTTAGTCTCATCCCTAGATCTAAATGAATCTCAGCCATTAGATCTTAGGGCAACCCAAAAGGTCATTTAGAGAATAAGAGAAGAGAAAAGGAAAAGATCAATTCATTCTTTCATGAGCATTTGAGAGAAAGAGAAGAGAGAGAAAGGAGAAAATTTCTGAGTAGTGAGGAAGTGAAGGAGAGTAGCAAGAAGACATTTCAGCGAATCTAGGCAACAACATATATTGGCACACATCCCAAGGAAAAACCGTACAATAGGAGAAAGGCATGAAAATCAAGGAAGAGAGACATCAAGTTCTGGGCACATTTTTCGAGGCTACCCGTACAACATTTAATGTTGTTTTATTGTTGTAAAAATTTCTGTTTTGGCTATTTGTTGATTGGCATGATTTTCGAGGCGGAGTTCAAGCATGGAAATTGAGATAATTTGTAATTTGTGGTTGCTAGAATTTTTACTGTGTATTTCAGTTTCTTTGTAAAAGCATTTTTAGAAATAAAGAAGAGCTCTCAAACTGGTTTTCCCCAAGATTTGTAGGGGGTTTTCCAGGGTCACATTGACCAAAAATCACTGTGTTATTTTCTATGTGTGGCTGTCATAATTTTGTTGTGTTTTATTTCTGCAATTTCAGCAATTGTAAAATTTCTAAATTTGTGTTTTCAGAAAAAAAATATTATCATTTCAAGATTTTAGAATTTTTATCATGCTTGGATTTAAAACTAAATTCATGGAGTGAAAAGGAAAATTGATAATCAGAGTGGGGGTTAAATTTCTTCAATGTGGCAGTAGAGTTATTAGCAAACTGGGGATGTGGAAAACCCAGGAGAAACCTGGATATACCGGTAGAAACAATAAATCAAACAGAAGGATTTAATAGTCTCACGGAAATTCTGAGAAAAAAAAGGGAGAAATGACAGAATCCCTAATTGGGGTGTGTAGGGAAATGGGATCCAGAAGGTATAAGGGAAGGATAGATGGAAGGAGGGTAGGACAATCAGCGAAGGGAGATGGGAAATAGAAGATAGCTAGGGTAGCTGAAAATTGTAAGGAGATGACGGAGGACATTAAATGGATGGGAAGTGGGTGCCTCGATCAAGGACCTCACACGAAGGAAGGGGACGCAGGTATGGAAAAGTGGCAAGTGGAGGGTACCTAGGTAATGAGAATAGGCAGGTGGGCGATCGGTTTAGAAAAAATGTGGCAAGGAAACTGATGGAATGCATGCAACAAGCTGAGGGAGAATGAGCAGATGGACTAGCTAGTGAACACCGAGAGAAGGGGTGCAACGATCAGCAATCGAAATTCGTCTACAACACCTGGTATGTAATTACAACTCCCCCTTGTGTTGATAGGGTAACAATGTTGTGCAAATTGAGAATAATTTGGAAAATAAGGAGAGAAGTATTGAATGTAATAGGAAAATGTTGGTCATGTGCTAAGAAAAGAGTGTCTGGTCTTTCAGTCAAGAAAAGAAATGAAAAATCCTGAGTGCTCAAGTATAATTGCTTGTTAATATTGTATGGGTTCATCTTGATAGCATTCCTGGAAGGGTGGGAGGGAAAAAACGAACCCCGTAAGGGGCTTGGCTGGTCCTGGGTTAGAAAAATATTGTCTAGTCTCGTAGTTGTGGAAAGTTGTGGTAAATTTTGTGTTTTCATCTGTAATTTCTTATTGATAATGTCTTGGTATAAAGGGATGGTACTCCTGGATGGGTGGGAGCGGGAAAGGGTCCTGTGAGAGGCCTGGGGGGGGGGGGACTGAACCCAGGGAAAAAACAAGAATGCCTGCTAGTAGGAACTACTGTAGAATTGAGCAGAGGAAAGGCTTTCAGGCCTCTACGAGCTCTAGGGGGAGTTGTTGCCCCCTGGACTTGGGAAGGGAGAAAGATAAGAACTAGAATTTGCAAAAAATTCCACAAGTGAAGATGGCATGGAGTCGGGTGGGATACTCTTATCACAGGGATAGGAAAATGGACCAGTGGGTTAGGAAAGGGCTAACTTGAGACCAAAAGGGTAGTGCAAGGTCAGAGAAAGAGAAACCTGGGAAGACACTGGGTAGTGATGGCATTCTAGGTAAGTCACAACACCAAAAAGTGAAGAGGGGGTCTGTCTTAGTGGCAGAATGGCTGAAAAATATCAGTTCCCTTGAAGATGGTAAGAAAACCTCTATCCCACTAGACCATAGGTGAGGAGGGTGACACTTGAGGATACCCTAGGGAACGGGAATCGGGGGGGTGGGGGGGGAGAATATAGTTGAGGAGCGAGTCTTTAACAAAGTGGCTAGAAATTGGGGGCGATGGGGTGAATGAGAAGAAAATTGGGAGTGATTAGACCAAAAAACAAACCAAAAAGCAATTGGAGAACACTATAGATAAAATAATTATTTATTTTAATGATTTATTACTGGTTCACATTATAGGTAGTGTTAATTCTAGTGTTCACTAGTCCCCGAAGCTTTAGCAACCGAAACAGGTAAGGCTACAGGAGTGCAAGGATTGTAGGAAATGGAAGCAAAAAAAGATGGTAAAAGAAGGCAGGAAACAAGGATGAAAAGTGGGAAAAAGAGCAGGAAAAAAGAAAGAACATAAAACGAAGGGCCCGAAGGCATCAACGGAGCAAAATGCAGAGAAAAAGGGGAAGAAGAACTGGAAAAGAGAGCATGCAGAATTTAATCAATGTCTACTATGTAGGAACTCCAGCATAAATAAAGGAAATAATAGAAGCATGGGAAGGGGAGTTAAATGCCAATTTGGAAAATGAAGAAATCCCAATAGTAGATTGGGAGTCAATAATTCAGGATTTAGGCCATACTCGAGGTCACCAACACTGTTCATGCATACCACACATCAATATTGGGAAATGAAAAACCTTCTGGCCAAGGTAATGATAACTTACAAGGATAGAGAAGAGGCAGAAGGGAACTTGCAAGAAGAACCAAGCTTAAAATATCTCCAGAAGGAAATCTATTCAGTATAAGTGCAACAATATCATGAAAACTTCCGCTTAAAGAGAATGGAAAAGAAGATACAGACACTATTCAAAGTGAAGAACCCGGGTCAAGTGTGAAAGATCTGGCTCTAGTAGAATCATCAAATGACTTAAATAGAGATCCAGATAGTTACAATTTTTTAATATGTCGAATAGCATTTACTTTTCAAGCATGAAGTATATAGTAGATATAGCAACAAATGTAGCCCGGATTATAAGAATTAAATTGTTTAAATTTTGGACAGCTTTTGATGTCGATCAATGGCCAACGTACCTGGTTTCCTGCGGGCAGGTTGAGGTCACCTGAAATATTTTGATAAACATATTTTAATACATATTTATGGAAAATTAATAGAAAAAGGAAGTACTACCAAGCTTACACAAAAAGAACATGTGTGTACATAGTAATGAAGATATCAGCTTAAATGTTTATTCTATGTGTGTGTGTATGAGCATGTTTAGGTCTAGTGTTGAACCTTTTCTCTAATCCCACTTTGTAACACTCCCTCCCACCCCCTTGAATTTTTCTCAAGCTTTGGAATGTGTTACTTCTAAAATTTACCCATTCTCCAAGGTATATTATGAATATGGGGTTACAAAAATCCTTTATTTCCAACTTCATCGAAACTCAAAACCATTACCATCATCGTCTTCAGCTCACCAAGATATTTCTAGTCATATAATTTTCATCTCAATCTAACTCCTAGATTGAAAATTTTGTCCATCTAAAGTTCATCCAATTAACCCTTTCCATGTCAACAAGGCACTGTGACGTGACACCCCTAAGTGACCTACATGGCTCTGCCACGCTGCCTATGGTCCACCATGGTGCCCGCATGGACATATATGGTCATCGTGGCACCTTCCAACTCCAATCTCACCTAGAGGACCCACAAGGCATACCCAACCATGCATTTCTACAATTCCATGCTACATTTTATTTCAGGGGATATCCAAGTGTAGATAAAATGTTTACTTAGCACCTTTTCTAGATCCTCGGACTCTAGATTCACTCTCAATTCCAAATGAATTCGAGTTTGGTCTCACATCCCGTCCCTTACAAATGATCCACCATGTGGGGTCCACTATGGATATGCTACACGAATCTAGTTTCATTCCATCTAACCTTGTGCAAGTATTTCCCTAGTGGGGACCATCTCGAATACTTCACTTTCTTCACCGAAATCCAGATTATTTCACATCTGGCTTCACATCTATAATCTTCATAGTGGGACCCATTCCATATAAACTCTATCCATTTTAATTTATATATCGACCTTACGCATTAATCCTTCAATCAGCCCCACCCTTGGTAACTCCATTCTTTTCCAGAATCTAGATTTGGGCCTTTCTCAAAAATGCACTTGTGGTAGTTGGTTGAATGTAGGACCTCCGAAAACATCTACTAGCAAAATCGAACATCCACGTTTCCTAGATATCTGGATGAAATGAACACTTGAAACATGAAAGGGTATCCGACCCTAGATACAAATTAAGTTTTTACCAAGGCCATCCAGCTCCAGATAAATTTAGGATTTCCACCAAAACTCACAAATATGGGAATTTCAATCAGAATCCCATGAAATAGGACATTTACCATAGAAATCCAAGGCTTCCAAGGACAAGGTTAAAATTTGGTTATCGACCTTCAAGGAATTATTCCATTACCATGAAAGTTCCAAGCCCATATCAAATCTGGTGTAAATACGGTAATGACTCCAAGGACTAAATTTCACCAGAACACCACGACCCAAGCTACTTAGTAAATCTCTAGATATCACCACGATAAGCAGGTGTGCATAACCACTGATGAATCTTACCACTTTTAAACTTAGAAACCCATGGTTCAAGAAAGGTCTTATTTATTTAACACACACCACATCATTCATTTTATTCATAAACAAATTGATCTATAGGCTTAATTTATGTCAGTGAACATTGATATACATAAACATGCCAATGATAAAATGTTGGTTATAATATTTATTAAGTGACCTCATGCAATCAGTCGTATCCATGGAAAATTCCCTTGCAAATCGTGAATCATTCTTAACATTCACATAATGTTGAGAGTTTAACATAATCATAAGAACATTTAAAGCAACTTGTCCACCAAGGACATGCATCATTTGCATTAGTCAAGCATTAGCTACTAATATACCAGTCAAGTTAATAATCAATATTCAAATAAATTTAAGTCATTACACATCAGAATGGTTAGAGATGACTAGCCACTGAAGGAGGGACTTCAAGTCTACTTGAAACCATAGGATAGCTACACCACAATCTTTCATATAGCTAACCAACCTTGAGCTAGGTCCATAGTCCAAGTGGGCGATTTCTCAGGGAAATTTTAACTAAGGCTGAATTGGGTTATTACTCAGTTCCAAGGGTATGGTTCTAAATTCTAGGTTGTTTATTAGTTTTATTTTCAAGGCAAGTGTTATAGGAAGCTATAGATGATCCAAGAGGATCTCGTCAGATCAGTTGCACAGGTTCATCATCAGTGTTCAGTGTCGTCATTAGTGTTCAATGTCATCGTCAGCAATTCAGTCCAGTGTCATTCAGTTTCGACAATATATTTATGGTTTAGGTTGTTCAAGTGATGTTAATGGTTTCCATGGTGATGTTTTTGTACCTGGCTGTTGACATATGGTTGTCATCAGTTCCACCAGGATTTGGTCGTCGACATGTGTTTGTCATTTGCCTCGCAGGATTTGGGTTTTGTTGTCCACTCGCAGGTTGATCATCGAGATGGGTGTGTCGTCTGTTGCAAGGGTTCAATATGGTTTGTTTTCATGTGATGTCATTGCAAAAGTAGTTTTGTTGACAATATGTATTTGGGTGAATGTCACATTGTGACATTTAGTTGTAAAGGGGTTTTTCCTTATTTAATGGAAATTCCTAATATTAAACCTAAACCTAGAACCTAAATGCAACATTCAAAAATGTATTAAAACCAAAATAAATTAAGTCTATCCTAAAACCTAAACCCTAACCATATTTCAATACAAAGTCATCAAAAGACCTAAACTCTAAAGCTCTATAATTATCGAACTTCAATACATTACAAACTATGTGTTGAACATTACACATAAAAACCTAACACATAAAATTACATTGGAAATACAACTCTCAGCCTATGTAATATATCAAAAACATTACAAAAATAATTGCAAATTAAAAATAAGCCCTAACTGCCACCTCTCACCGTAGCAGAGTAATGCAACATGTGAACAAAGCCCCGATTAGTCGTCGGGTTATGTAACCACGTGGGGAATTTAACTTGGAAGCATGTTCATGTGAGCAGGCGAGGTAGCAGTGACATGGTCATCAAAACCACAAGGTCAATTGCAACACTGTAACCACAGGAGAAGACTGTTGACATGTGAACGGATCATGGTTTCGGGTAGCAGGTGTCCAAGGTAACTACGATGTTAACCACATCAACACTGCAGTCAATCGTTATCCATGTGAACAGATAGAGTGATGGTAGCTGAAACTATCGGGGAAAGACCACAGAGGTGGAAGATTGTGGTTAAAACGCCACCTATTCACATGGGTGGCCAACCTCCTCTGCCTGGTCAGTAAGCTGCCAGTGGCTAAGGCCTATCCAAAGTGTATTTGTGGGTTTTATATTGTTTAATGTGAAGTTGCTAATTCGAATACCATGGAAACCTATCCTAAGAAGTCAAGAGGTGAATGGACCGAGGCCCAAGAACCCTAAATTAGCCAATTGCATTCCTAAACTCATCGAAGGAAGTTCAAGTGCACTTGGTGGGTGTTAAAAGATAGGTTTTTCTTATTGAAGAGGGAGAGTGATTTTCGTTTTTGTATGCAGATTCTAGAGGTTATAAGCAGTTTTTGTTTTCAATGTAACAGGAGCATCCAGAGTCAAAATTGGGAACTGTGATAGGTGTTGGAAAGTTGGTTCAGAGAGATATCATTTGACAATGATCAAAATTGCTTGTGTTCACATTCAGTCTAGTAAAAGCTCTGTGTAATCGACCTCTATGGTTTCAATCCTAATAAAGAGGTTGCCCATCTTGAAAGCAAACCCGGAGATGTAGTCCATCAGGGATGAACTCTGTAATCAACTTTGTTATCTAGTATCACTGTGTTTTTACTATTTTCACTTTTGTTATGCATCTTACTTATATTTTATCAGTTGTCGTAAAGTCTTTCTTCTCAAGTAGTTCTCTCGATTTCCACATTTTCAATTAATAATCAATTCAATAATAACTAATCAAATATACATCAATTTTAACTTATGATAATTTTAGATCATATAATTTGGTATCAGATTAGGTTGCGTTTGTAGAATTTTCCATTGAATGTTAACCAGGTCAAAGTCGTAGCGAGGAGAAGGAATCCTTGAGCAGATCAATCCAGAGATTGGAAAGTGACAAGTCGTTCATAAGTCAACCATGATAAGATCTGATGTAGGTGAAAACACTGAAACTAAGATGAGTGATGAACATTTTTAGCAAGCATGCTTGACTATGCAGTAGATGTTGGGAGAATTGTACGAAGACAAGAAGGTGAGAGATGCAGTTTCTTCTTCAAAGACATCGAAGAAGGACAAAGGTAAAGGTAAGGCTAATAAACCACCTTCACCTCCATCATCTCCATCATCATCATCTTCTTCTTCTTCCTCCAGTGTGGAATCTGAAACAGAAAAGAAACCTAAGAAAACATGTTTTTTTAAACTTGATGTGAAATTCGAGTTACCTATTTATGATGGCGAAATGAATCCTGAAAAGCTGGATAACCAGATTAGGCAGTTAGAAGTGTATTGTTGTATTCTAGAACATTTTTTATGATAAAACTAAAATTTAGTTAGCTACACTTAGAATGGGGGGAACAACTTTAATCTGGTGGGAAAGTAAAACTCAGATAGATGTAAAGCGTAAAGGAAAAGTCATCACTTCATGGTCTAAGTTTTTAAAAGCTCTTAGGAAACAATTCTATCCTTTAGGGTACATGCAGTAAGCTATTATTGATTGGAAGCATTTGAGATAAGGTAAAGGGTAGAGTGTTCAGGATTTTACTCAGGAGTTCATAAAGAAAGCATTGGCGCTTGGTATTTCATTGGATACACGTGAAACTTTGTTAAAATACATCAGCATTTTACATTCATATTTGCAACATACTTTATTGATGTTTAATCCTGATGATTTTGATGAAGTGTGTGTTCAAGCCATACATATTGAATCAGGTGGTAGACCATTCAAGTTTTCATCGCAATCATCCAAAGAATTGGAAATGAAAGATTTCAATAACAGTGAGGGGAAGAATAATTCGAAGAGAAAGAAATCAGCGATAGCTCAGAAGGAAAGACCTACTTGTACTCATTGCCAGAGAATTGGCCAGGATGAATCTAAGTGTTGGAAAATTCATCCAAAACTTAAGCCAAAAAGTTCCTTAAGGAGAAGGATGAAAAGAAAGCAATTGCAACAATCCAATAAGATCTAGGTTCAAATTCAGGTGATGAAAGGAGGATAACTACTATGGTTATGACAGATAAAACTTCTGACACTAGTTCAAGTTCGAAAACTATTGCATCGTCATCAAACATAAACCCTTGAAATGAGGATAAAAGAGTTGAATTGTTTAGCATAAGGATAACTTCTAAGCATACAAATATAGATAAAATGTTTGACAGTGGATCACAGGCAAATTTAATCTCTGAATATTTAGTTAAAAGTTTGGGTTTGGAAACACAAAATCATCCAATACCTTACCCATTAGGATGGCTAAATAAATCAACTTAGATAAAAGTCACCAAACAATGTCGATTAAGATTTGTAATTATAGCTAATTACATTGATAAAGTGGAATTAGATGTGGTTCTAGTAGACATATGTGGAGTTGTCTTAGGAAGTCCTTATCTTTATGATTGTGATGCAATATTTTTCAGGAGAGAGCATAAATATCACCTTAAGAAAGATGGGGTTGAATTTATAGTTAGGGTACATCAAAACAAAAATCACTTGAATTTAGTTGTTGCTAATCAGATGAAGTGATTAATAAGTTCAAATAAGAGATTTGTAATCATGTGTGTAAAGGAAGAACATAAAAATCAACATGATGTTTGTCCAAGTTATGAGTCTCAGCTTAAATATAGTTTGATCAAAGAGGTAGAAACTATTTCAGTTCTATGTAAAACAAAACATCTTACTCATAAGCAGGGAATACAAAATGAATTACAGTTTGTGCCTAAAACTCCTCTTCCTAATGTTAGAATGAATCAGTTCAGTCCAAGATTGGAAATTAACATTTACATGGATACAGGTCAATATTGGGTCACCATTTCATGTTTCGAATAGTTTGGAAGCGTCTTTTCAAGTGGAGAGGAAGCCCATTTGTTTTCATCTCAAAGCCTTTTCTAAAGCAGTGTCAAAGTATCTAAGGGAAACTAATGCATCAGGGGAAGTGCTAATCAATGGAAACATCATTTAATAAATGAAGAAAAAGTGATTCAAACAAAACAACAACTAATTAAATACTTTCAAAGACAAACTATGTTGCAGTAGTTTTCATCTTACAGTTTGATGGGTTTATGGCAACAAATTCACTTAGTAAACAGGAATCAAGAAAGTATAGCTAGTTTGATATCAAAAATGTCTTTGATTGTCTCTGTCATTCTGCAATATAGATTGTTAATACATGTCAATGGTATTGAACAATATCCTGTAGAGACTATTTTCAAAGATGATTACGAATCACTAACTCATGGTTCTTCATGGAAATAAATCAATTTCCGTGATCATAACAGGTTGTTTGACCATCTTCGCAAGTTGTTCATATTGCAGATGGATGGAACAAGTCACCGAATCAAAATGTGCTATGGTCAGCATCATCAGGGTCATCACTTGTAGGTGATTGATTGAGTGTATTGGTACATCATCATGGAAAGGTGGAAAGTGAGGGAGTTCTACCCTCATCAACTATTTGTTTAGTCAAAATTTTGTGGTCCAAAAGCTTTCAAGTGGAGAGGATTGATCCAAGAGGATCTCGTCAGATCAGTTGCACAAGTTCATCGTTAGTGTTCAGTGTCGTCGTCAGCAATTTATTTCGATGTCATTCAATTTCAACAGTGTTTTTATGGTTCAGGTTGTTCATGTGATGTTAATGGTTTCCATGGTGATGTTTTTGTACCTAGTTGTCGACATATGGTTGTTGTTAGTTCCGCCAGGATTTGGTTGTCGACATGTGTTTGTCATTTTCCTCATAGGAATTGGGTTTTGTCATCCACTCATAGGTTGATCATCGACATGGGTGTGTCATCCATTGCAGGGGTTTGATATGGTTTGTTGTCATGTGATGTCATTGCAAAAGTAGTTTTTTCGACGATATGTATTTGGGTGAATGTCACTTTGTGACATTTAGTTGTAAAGGGATTTTTTCTTATTTGATGGAAAGTCCTAACACAAAACCTAAACCTAGAACCTAAATGCAACATTCAAAAATGTCTTAAAACCAAAATACATTAAGCCTATCCTAAAACCTAAACCCTAACCATATTTCAATACAAAGTCGTCACAAGACCTAAACTCTAAAGCTATATAATTATCAGACTTCAATACATTACAAACTATGTGTTAAACATTACACATAAAAACCTAACATATAAAATTACATTTCAAATACAACTCTCGACCTATGTAATATATCAAAAACATTACAAAAACCATTGAAAATTAAAAATAGGCCCTAATCGCCACCTCTCACCACAACAGAGGAACAAAACATGTGAACAGAGCCTGGATTAGCTGCCGGGTTATGTAACCAAGCGAGGAAGTTAACTGGGAACCATGTTCATGTGAGCAGGTGGGGTAGCAGTGACATGGTCATTGGAACCGTTGGGTTAAACACAACACCATAACAGCAGGAGAAGACTGTTGACATGTGAACGGATCACAGTTTCAAGTAGTAGGTGTCCATGGTAACTGTGATGTTAACAGCGTTGGAGTTGCAGTCAACTGTTATCCATGTGAATAGATAGAGTGATGGTAGTCGGAACCATTGGGGAAAGACTGTGGATGTGGAAGATGGTGGTTAGACCGCTGCTTATGCACATGGGCGGTCAACCTCCTCTGCCCGATCAGTAAGCTACCAGCAGCTAAGGCATATCCAAAGTCTATTTGTGGGTTTTATATTGTTTAATATGCAGTTCCTAATTTGAATACCATGGCAACCTATCCTAAGAAGTCAAGAGGTGAATGGACCGAGGCCCAAGAACCCTAAATTAGCCAAATGCATTCCTAAACTCACTGAAGGAAGTTCAAGTGCACTTGGAGAGTGTTAAAAGACAGTTTTTGCTCATTGAAGAGGGAGAGTGATTTTGGTTTTTGTATGCATATTCTGGAGGTTATAACCAATGTTTGTTTTCAGTGTAACAGGAGTATCAAGAGTCAGAATTGGGAATCGTGATAGGCGTTGGAAAGATGGTTCAGATAGATATCCTTTGACAGTGATCATAAGTGCATGTGTGCACATTTAGTCCATTCAAATCTCTGTGTAATCGACCTCTATTGTTTCAATCCTAATAAATCGTTCACCCATCTTGAAAGTGAACCCGGAGACGTAGTCCATCAGGGACGAACTCCGTAATCAACTTTGTTGTCTGGTATCACTATGTTTTTACTGTTTTCACTTCGGTTATGCATCTTACTTATGTTTTATCAGTTGTCGTAAATTCTTTCTTCTCAAGCAGTTCTCTTGATTTCCACACTTTTAGTTGATAATCAGTTCAATAATGGCTAATAAATTCTACATAAATTTTAACTTATGATCATTTCAAATCAATAGATCACTATCTGGGTGGTTTAACATCTTACTTAGCAAGCACTAAGTGGTTTATTAGCTTTCTCAATAAGCACTTAATAGTTTACGAGCCCTTTTCAACAAGCACCCCAGTGAGTTGTTACCCTTCCTAGTGGTTTATCAGCCTTATATCAAGTACCACAATGGCTTATCATCTCTTAAATCAAGCACTCATAGCCTAATCCTCAATTGCACATTTAGGCTTGGACAGCATTGTCCAATTGCTTCAATGCTCCAACACTGGGGATCACACTCTAATAGTCTCAAAAAATATCTTCATCACAGTGCATGTATAATCCTACGCTCCTCCGCATATGCCCTCCTCAAGTACTATGTTCTCTCAATTTTTCTTGTGTTCCTCTTTTCTTTCAGACTCTTTGCCTTCTACGAGGTTGTCTAGCTTCCATTTTCCAATGTTTTTGGAACAAAAACATGTGGGTGCTTCTTCTACCCAATTGTTTCCTTTCTAGTTGTTAGGCAATGGAGCATTTTGATACATTATTCAACACCCTCTTTTACACTTCTCCACTACCCCTCCGACCATGGATCCACATATCCTCTACTCAGGATTGCTAATAAAAAAATTCATATTTATATTTGTTTTATAATTACACAATGTCAAATCCAACCATGATGTCCATGTTGGCATTACATAGCCATAATTTATCATTACAAAAAAGGGGTTAAGATAAGGGGTATTACACCACCATTCGAGCGAGTTTGTTTCATTATGCATTTTTTTACAATTTCATCACATTCAATTTATTAATAGAAGTTAATTTTTATTATATATTTGTGTTTTTGTTATAAATTTGTATTCCATTCCATTCCCTTAATAAAATTGGATTAATGGTGTCAAATTAGTCTACTATTTATCTATTTTTTGTGCATGTCCCCAACAAGTTCAGGGTAAAATAATTTGGGACTATAACTACTTGAGCCTTTGCAAGACCATCCTTTCCCACCACAATGGCCACCCATGGCAGAAGAAAAGAAAGGTGAGTGAGCATGATATACTATCAAAGTTTTTCTCGAGGAACCCCTCATGCAACAAAGGAATGAGATGATTGATAAATTTTCCCAGATACTTTGACAACTTCCAACAATCGATGCATCTTCATCAAGCGGCCACTTTAGAGGTGCCACCCCCTTCAAGTTACAAGTTAGCTTTAATAATCTTTCATTTCAAGATTGGATAGATGAAGATGCACTAAATAAATAGTTAAATCTACTAAAATGGTACTTTTTTTGTCCATAATTTTTCCAAGAGAGAAAATAGTACCTTTGCACTCCTTAAGGATACCCCCAATGTGAAGGATTAGTGGGAGGCTTACTGTGATCAAAAGGCTATAAAGGAATCTATAATGTTTGTGGTCGTACCCACTTAGGACTCCTTTAGGATGTTATATAAGAACAATATTACCCTATTGGAAGCTACAATGATCAATACTTGAGAGGGACCACACTGCAGCAGGAGAGGGACCAAATAGTGTCAAAGTTCACAAATATCATCCATGCCTTTTGTACCAATCTAAGTATCAAAGGCTTTGAGTGACTTATGGTGCTCAAGTACCATGATGGCCTACACAAATACATCTAAACAAAGATGTATTTTTAGGACATCTCCTCAATACATATTGATATGTTGTCAAAATCAAGCAGAAATTTAAACAAAAGAAGTGAGATTTTGGATCTATGAATTCCTAGTAGCAAAATTAGGGCAAAGGAAACCCCAACTTGTAGAACAAAGGACAAATCCATTCTATACCACCCTAAGAAAACTATCTAAGACACAAAAAAGAAGGTTAATGAGAAGACAAATAAACACAAGGGAAAGAGATGTAAATTCCATAAGAGCCATTGGAAGACACTAATGAATTTCACTCAGAGCATTTTTTGGTTGTTGGGTTGAAAGCCTTGGAGTTAGATGTAGGTTCTGACTATAAATTAAATCTAGACAAGGGGAAGAAGATCATTGATGTAGAACTTAATGCCACCATTGCTATCACTAGGTTCCATCCAAGTGAACTCGAATAAATGAAAGAAGGTGAGAACCTTTTTCACTCACAGATGTGGGAAATGGGCGTTCCACTACAATTCATTATCTATAGTGGAAGTCAAAATAACATCATCTCAATAGAGGTCATTAAGTGGTTGGATCTATCAACAACACCACACTTAAAACCATACACCATCTGGTGGCTCCACCAAGGGTGAGAACCTTACATCATCCAAAAGTTACACCTACTTTATAGCATCAATCCCTTCAAGGGCAAGGTATTGTGTGATATTAACCCCCTTGAAGTTTGTGATGTTATTTTAAGGCAACCATACATGTGGAAGTTTCATGCTATATATGAGTCTAGACCTTGCAGTAGTTTTATTACTTTGGGAAAACAACTATATAATATATTAGAAGTAGTTCTACCTACCTCATTTCTTGGATCTCTATTGATTCGTAAACTGTCATGGATATTCCACTAAATAGATTTTCACAACATATCTAATAAAATTATATTTAAAATCTCAAATTCTACACTATTAAAATTTTATTACTTTTTAGATTTTTGGATTTGTAGAATAATTTTAATGGTGGATGCATGTGAATTAAAAAAAATGCAAAAAATAGAGAATATCGAAATAAAAGATCACACAAATATTTGACACAAGATATGACCTGGGAAACCCTTTTGGGAGAAGGACCTAATTGGATGGTGAAGTCACTCTACTATGTTTCTCTAAATAGAAAATGTTTGCAAGTACAAATAAGTATGGCCTGTGGCTACTATAGTGCACAAATCCTCTTTGTCACTGCTCTATCTTCTATCCCCTCAGTTTTTTTCTCAGCTATGGAACAAATGCACTCAAAACAATGGAACCCATTTTCCTCTTAATGGCCTAGTTATAACACAACCCAATAGCCTACTAGTGGTTAGGTTTGACTACCTCAAATCTTAACCAAAGTTAAAATATAGACTCTCATAGAGTCTTCTACATCATAATCACATGTCTAGCCATTTTTTCATGAATAATGGGGGTTAACATGGCATCCTCTTGAATTATGGTGGTGAAAACACGAAGGTTAACTAATAAGTGGCATAACTTTTGCATACAGACCCTTATTGATCTGATTCTTAAGCGATTCTTACATCATTTGAAATGTATATGTGTGCGGAGTAGGAAAAATATATCATGCTAAAGCAATAAAGTTTTACCCCAAAAAACATCTTTCGATGCCTCAAAACATTCTCGAAAGGTTTCATACCCCAATTTTCCAAACTGGGTCTCACCAGTAAAAATAGTCCAGAGAGCTTATTCCTCCACTTTTTCCTCTTTGAAATCATAGATATCAATTACAAACAATATAATGATCCAATTTGGATCAAACACCATCATTTTTGGAGGCTTTTGGTCTCCAAAATATTTTTCTAAATGAGGTGATGAATTTTTTCTTACACCTTCTCTTTAGTGTACCATATAGCTTTGTCTGGAAGTTGTCCTTTCAACCCAATCTGCCAAAGGTAATTATTCCCCTACCTTATAGTTCTAGACCTCTTCTATAGAACTATATCTTCAGTCAACTCCGCCTGAGCATCTAGTGCCAAATCCTCCACAAAATGTAGGACTTATTCCTCTTCATGATATAACATGGAAGGCTCATAGAGTTTCAGATTCTCTACATTCACAACCGAGTAAATGTGTATATATGGTGATAAACTTAGTTGCTAGGCATTATCACCCACCTTTTCCAATATATCAAAGGGACCATACCTCAGAGCCTTGATTTTCTTACCAGACTCTTTTAGCCTCCCCTTGTTCAATTATAGCCATACTCTGCCTCCCACCTTAAACGATTTCTCTATTCTATGTCAATCATGTATGGCCTTATATTTCTCTATGACTTATACAATGTCTCTTGTACCTATATATGGATCGGCCTAATCTTCTCTATAAATTATCCATCCCTCAAGGCATATCCTATAAGATATTCCCTCACTACTCCTTGTTGCCCATATGAAATTTTCAAATGTGAAGGCAACAAATATCAAAAACAAGTTTCAAATGGGGGCTTTCTTGTAGAAGTGTGGGCTGATTTGTTGTAATAATGTTGTATATATACCATATTTTCATCCCAAGCCATAATATGCTTCTTGTTGACTACTTTTGTCTGCCCATCTTTCTGTGGATGGAATGTTGTACATCTCTTCAACTTGGTGTCCATGTTCTCCCATAATGTAGTCCAAAATACACTGATAAATCTTGTATCCATGTCTGAAACAATGCCCCTTGGTATTCCAAAGTGTACCCAGACTTGTCTAAAGAAAAATTTTGATGCTTGATGCCCAATGATAGTCTTCTTACAAGGCATCAGAATACACATCTTGATGAACTTTCCAGCAACAATGAACAGGTATTCATGTCCATTCTTGGTTGTTGATAAACCTCCCACAAACTCCATGGAAATACTTTCCGAAGGATAATTAGGTACAGGTAAGGGATGATATAGACCATGTTTCTTGTTGCTAGGTTTGTTGGTACAACAAATCATGTATCCTCTTAGGAACCCAACTTTTTTCTCTTGCATCTTGGCTAATAACACACCTCTTCAAGTTTTCCATGGTCTTCCCTACATCAAAGTGCCTTGCAACCTTGGAGGTGTGAGCCTCTCTAATTAGCTACAATCTCTCACCTTTAGGAACACATAGCTTATCCGACCTACAGAGTAACCCATCCTGGAGATGGTAATCAACAGTGTTGTGACCATTGTGCCCATGACTCTAACTCTGCAACTATTGAAACACCTCCTTGAAGTCCTCATCCTTTGAATATGCCTCTATGTATGCATCAAGGGATAATTGCTCCATCTGCACAGGAGTCCCAAAAGCTATGATCTTTGATGTGGGTGGCCTTGAGAGAATGTTGGCCAACTTTTTTGCATTTATCCTCTTTTACTTGATGACCAAAAGAAATTGTTGTAGAAACCCCATCCACTTGTAATGCCTATTCTATTGTATCTTACTTTGGGCCTGCAAGTACTATAGTAGTTGGTGATCTGTGTGGATTAATATCTCCTTTCCCATTAGATAGTGCTTCCACTTCTTCATCGCTTGCAACACGAAATAGAAATCCTTATCGTAGGTAGGGTAGTTAAGAACTACCCCATGAAATAATTTAGAATAGTAGCATATAGGCCTTCCTCCCTGCATCAAGACCACTCCAATAGCATACCCACTCATATTTGCCTCCACTTTAAAGGGTTGTTGCAAGTTTGGTAATGCCAAAACTAGTGCTTGATTAATTTTCTTCTTTAGCTCTTCAAAATCCCTCTGCTAACCCTTTCCTCACTAGAAACTCTTGCCACTTGCTGCTATGGCATGGATAGGTTTTGCTACCACTAAAAATGAGGCTATGAATTTCCTTAGGTATTGTGTTACCTCAATGAAACTTCTGACCTTAGAAACATTAGTAGGCATCATAAATTTCATGATGGTCTCCATCTTTGCAAGATCTATATTCATCTCTTCTCCACATATCATAACCCCAAGATACACCAAAGACTATTGTGTAAACTCACACTTCTTGATATTTTCTAGGAGTTGGTGCTTCTTCAATGTCTCCAGAACCTGCGTCAAATGTGAGATGTGCTCCTCCCATGTAGCACTTTATACTAGTATATCATCCAAAGAAACAATAACAAAGGAATATATAAAAGGGTGCAGTACATTATTCATTAATCTCATAAATGTAGTTGGTTATTTGAATAGGCCAAATGGAACAACTAACCATTCATACAAACTTTACCTAGTTTTGAAGGTGGTCTTCCAGTTATCTTCTTCTTTGACTCGAACCTGGTGATATCCAGACTTTAAGCCTAGTTTGGTGAAGTATTTTTCTTATTGCAATGATCCGAACATAAATAGGAATGCAAAAAACTACAGATATAACCATAAATATAGATATGCAGTAGAAATAACACTTCATTTCATTAATATCAAACGCTGAAATAAGCTTACAAACAGAATGGAAATAAACTAGTATGGGCGATGGTAGCTTATCTCTTAGAAGAGATGTGGCGGCTACATGCCTCTAAAATATGTTACAATGAGGTTCAAAGGCATATTTATAATTGAGAACAATGGAAAATCCTAAACATCCAAAAGTCTAACCTTAGGAGATGAAGCACCAAAACTACATGCCCCGTTTGGTTAAATTAATATATCAACTTCCTGGAGTCGTAACTTTGGCATACGATCTCCATTTGATGCACACAATTCCTCATTACAAATATGTATTCGAGGACTACAAATTTCAAGTGGAAAACATTAGTTTAAGCCTCCTTTTTGCCTCCTTTTTCCAACAACAAAAAAATGTCGTTTAGGGCCTCAAAACGGCTTCAGAAGTTTAGGACCCGAAAAACTACCAAAAATAGTAAACTATGCTACAATTAAGGAATTGAACAAATGAAAGAGACGATAGTGGGGGTCCAAGTGGAATAGGTGGGTGACCACCAACATCCACCTGGATCATTCCTCCCCCCTAAGGAAGCAATGGTCCCCAATGCATTGAATGCCTCCATGAGATGGGGAAACTTCCACTGAACTTGGTCCCTGGAAAGCCACTTGCCTTGGTGTAGAAGTTTGCCAACTTTGACAACCCAATATAGTTGGATCTTCTATTGGCGAGTGTTCTCGATCTGTGTGTCCATAATCTGATCAATTGTGGCATGTTCCATGCAGTATGGGTTTAACTCTATTGGTGTAATTTGTTATGCAATGTTTGATGTGTCCAGTAATGGTGGGAAGGATGATCGAAGGTGGTCCACATTGAACATTGGGTGTAGGCCAAGGAATGGGGGAATAATGAGCTTAAAATAATTGTATCCCATAGCCTTGGTAATGGTGTAAGGACCATATCGGAGTGGTCTAAGCTTTCGATGGGCTTCAATAAGGCCTTATTTCTACAAATGCAACCAAACTTTGTTGCTCACTTGAAACTTGTGTGGCACTCGATGTTGATCATGTTGTTGCTTGTACTTGGCATTTGACTTCTCCAAGATGTCGTGAACTAATTGGCGGATGTGTTGGAATCATTAAAAAAAATGTTTGTTTTATCAGCCTTGGACAAAACATGTGTGGATTATGTCTATATAGTCACATGAAGCATGACAATATCAATCAGACAAAATGGTTGAAATCCTAGACCCACTTGAAAGGAACTGTGACTAGTTGAGCTATGGAGAGCTCTACTATAATTTTGTTGCACATAGGAAATACTCTCATCCCAGGTTTGTGGATGCTTGGAGTTATACATGCGAAGTATGTGCACTATCATCCTATTGACAACCTCTATTTGTCCATGTTCTGGGGATGGAACACAATCGACTTTGTGAGCTTGGTGTCCAATAGTGTCTAGAGGCTTGACTAGAATGTACTTAGGAACCTACTATCCCGATCTGATATAATGGTTTGCAAGATCCTAAAATGTACCCACACTCGTTCAAAGAAGAGTTTGGCAGTGTCCTCTGTTGTGATGCTCTTCTTGCAAGCCGCCAATATAGTCATCTTAGAAAATCTATCCACGACCACAAATACATAGTCATTACCATGCTTGGTAGAAGGGAGGCCAAACATATAGTCCATGGAGATGGATTCCCATGATTGGTTGGGAGTAGGTAGAGGAGTGTACAAGCCTTTCTTCTTGATGGTTGGCTTGGCAATGGTGTAGGTAGTGCAGGATTTGATATATTTCCCAACATCGAGTTGGATTTTTGGCCAATAAAAGTACTTTTGTAGTACAAACACAATTTTCTCCACACCAAAGTGTCCTGCGACCTGACTATAGTGTGCCTCCCAAATTAGCTTGGCAAGCTTGCTTGAAGGAACACAAAGTTGGCCTAGGTAGCATAATAATGTGTCCTAGAGGTGGAAATGAGGAATTTTATTTCCATCTACAAGCATCTGGTATGTTGAGGCAAAATGTGGATCATTTTTGTATAGTTACGACCATCCATAGGTCTTGTGGCCACAAGAGTTGAGAACAGTAGTCAATGTTGCAACTGGGGGTCATCTGAGGCAGTCAGTAACATGATTGGTACTTCCCTTTTTGTATTTAATGTTCAACTAAAATTTTTACAGATATGTAGACCACTTATGATGGTGATCATTCTGCAACTTCCCTTCTGTCTATATAAACTGAAGAGGTTAGTGATCAGTGTGGATGAGTATCTCCTTTCCCATAATGTAATGCTTCCGTTGCTAGCAAGCCTACACAATGGAATACATCTCTTTATCATAGGTGGCTACTTCCGAATTGTATCAGAAATTATCTCACTATGATGGGAAATAGGATGCCTGTGTTGGGTGAGGACTACACCAATAACATAGTCGAAGGCGTCTATTATGATTTCAAATGGTTGTTGTAGGTATGGCAGTGTGAGTACCAGTGCAAAGTAGAGGCAGTGCTTCAACTCAATGAATGCCTTCTATTGGTGTTATGAAGAATTTGGTATCTACGAATAAATACTAATTCCCTAGACAATAATTATATCTAGAACAACATTTTAAATCACTTTAACCTTTCTCTGTAAACAATAGATAAGACAAAGAGAATGAGAGGAACTACTTGTACTTTCACTTTCCTCTTGTCTCCTTTGTATCGATATTGTCACTCCTTCCCATACTTAACATGTTTGAGAAGTACCTGTAAACATCAATAGAAGACAAAGAACCAATCAAAGCAAAAGATCTATTGATTACAAGTAAATGGAACCAGATACATTCACACATACAAGCATCACATATCAAGATAAGCATATGGAAAAAGGTGCAAATACTTTATTGAATAGAAGGAAGAATTGCAACCATGAAGCTTGATTCGAAGTCACTCCTCTAGATTTGGTTCCATCCACATCACATCATAAGCATGAAAATTGGTAGCATAATGACACTTACATTAGTCTCAATTCTCAAACTAGAATTATCTCCTTACAATCATCAAATTCCAGCCCCTGATCACTTAGATGAGTGCTCAATTTATAAAAAGATGAAGGATATTTTGTCATCAATGAAGGTATTGAATAGCCTTCCATACTTAAAATTAATTCCATGTAGGAAGGGATGAGAGGATAAGAGGTATCTTAACTCATTCCTCATTTTTTAGCTCATATGAGATGATAAGTGTGGGAATCATCTAGAAGGCTATAGAAGATAAGAATATTCCCCAAACCCTATTTGAATTTTTCTCAAACTCACCCAATGTAGGTCAAAGAGGAACTAAGTGCTCTGCAAAGCATTCTGGCATGGACTCAACTCCTCTGCAGCGCACCCTTTCATGGGACTAACTGCACTGGTCCTTCTAGAGGTCATTTAGGATATCTTCAAGCCTGAAAATGTTTGCGAAGGAGGCATTCAAAAGGTTGACTTGTTTAGGGCATGTAGCAACTGAAATTAGGATTTGATGAGCCCTAAAACACTAATCTGGATGATGGGATTGATGTGCCCAAATGGATCTATATTAGTTTCCCCTTAAAGCATGAAGTTGAAAATGTAATATCGAGTGAAATGTTTTACAATGTGATGAGGAGGTTCTGAAGTGGTTGGTGACCTGCATCGATTACAATACAATATCATGATATTTTGATTTTTTTTCATGAATCGATGAGGGAAGGCATACCCATGCCCAACTTATAAACTTTCATTACAAGTACATAGACAATCGTCTATAGATATAGACCCATGATTGGAATGATCATCAATGTAAAGCCATTGTATGGATGATTTGGTACATTTCGTGAAATCACAGCCCGAATGGATGAAACTAGATCTGGGGTCTTCTATCTCATTCAATCATTCACTCAAGTATGAGTCTAACCATGTGAATATGTTATCTGAAGTTGAACATGGGAAGACATCTTCAGATTACTAGCCAATGATCTAAGTTGTTAAAAGACGCGAGAGAAATCACCGATAATGATAATGATCCTAAAGGTACTATAGTACATTCTGCATGGTGTGAATGGATGATTTGATGTCGAACACCATAAAAATTATTTCGGTCAAAGGCCATTGATGTCAACCTATCACTGGAAGCGAGAAACCTGTCATTGATGTATGCAAGCCTCGAGGTACTGGAAGGGTGTTTCTAATTCAACTTCTTGGATAATGAGCTAATGTCGACAAGAAGCGACTTGTCACAGGAGGGCCTTGATTTATCCCACATCAACAACACGAAATGAGTGTAATGGTTTTGGAGACAGAACTTGACTGATGACACAAGGTTTAAGAATGGCAGTCATGAAAATGAAGGTTTATGGTATTGCAAAGGATGAATTTTAACTAAATGACTTCTCTTGAACATGTCGGCGACACTGAAATGAATCCATTGACCCAAAACAAAGTGATGGATGGTATGATAGACCAATGGTATGATAACCATCAAGCTGATAACCCAACCCAAATAGTCACGGTGATGAGGTGAAAGTGTCATGTTCAAGAGCAACCTACTACCAAAAGTGGTTTACCCCTTTTTCCATTTTCCCCAATCATTGCTGACCAATACCTCTTTATTTTTTATTAAGCTTGAGGAGGATAACATATGCTTGTTGTATAATTCCACCCTTTGGGTGAATCCATCGCTATGTGATGTTTTAACGAGTCTAGCGAAGGTGAAACTCAACCTTATCATGATTGACAAGTTTGTCACTATTTGATGTTTTAATGAGTTTAACGACAAAGATAACTCGGTCCTTTTCATGTTTAGAGAGTTTGAAAAGGGACAAAAAGAAAAATCCACAAGTTCTTTTTCTTAAATTTGTCTCTCAAGCCCAAAAAAGTGTAAAACAATACGAGAGAGAACCTATTGACCATGTTCGACCAACGTATTCCTTTTTCATAAATAATCTATCTCAGCCTGAAAAAGGGTTAAACTTATATTGAGTGGATGTCAT
The DNA here is from genome assembly GCA_000404065.3 of Pinus taeda. Classification (NCBI taxonomy): domain Eukaryota; kingdom Viridiplantae; phylum Streptophyta; class Pinopsida; order Pinales; family Pinaceae; genus Pinus; species Pinus taeda. The sequence goes on along the minus strand of APFE030556196.1, from coordinate 4,781 downwards.
TTCCAATCCGTTAACGAGCTAAAAAGGACAAGTTCTTGACAATCTTTTCATATTTCGAGAGTTTGAAAAGAGCTTAAAGAGGACTCCACTTTGAGGAACGAGTGGTGTCTAGGATAGCAACTGGTTCCGGTGATGTTGGAACTTCTCGAAACATGTTGATTTATGTGAAGAGGCTTGCTAATAAGACCACTCATTGCAATTGTTCCTCAAAAAGGGTAAAACAACCAAGTGAAAGCATATGATCGGCCAAGCAGATAGTGACGATGGAAGGAGAAAAACCAAGGCTCATCTAACAGAAAAGGCTAATAGAATGGAAATCACGAGGGTTAAAATGGAGATGGGTTCATTTTTACACAAGTTTGAACCAAAGTGAAATATTCTTGGGTTCAGTTTCATGTTTACACAAGCTTGAAACAGAAAACTATGCTTGGATTCAGTTTCATGTTTACACAAACTTGAAATGAAAAACTATTCTTGAGATTGGTTTACATGCCCCCGACATGATGACTCGATTCTAAATGCATGCCCCCCAAGCTTCATTGCATTCACCTAAGTAGACTACTTGTGGCTATTAGGTGGATGGAATGAAGGTTCATTTACGAGATTAAGTGAAAGACTCAACTGGGCTTTTACAAGATCTACTCAAAGACTCAACTTGGAACATTGCTCCAGGGGACCTTGTTTCATTTTTATTGAGCTTGACACAAGACAAGGAACTCTACTCAGATTCCTTGTTTCATTTTTTAATGAGCTTGACATAAGACAAGGAATAATTCTCTGGAACCTGTTTCATTTTTTAATGAGGTTAACACAGTGAAAGAACTATCCTCATGTTTTTTGTTTCATTGTTTAACGAGGTTGACACAAGACAAGGAACTATCCTCATATTCCTTGTTTCATTTTGTAACGAGCTTGACATAAGACCAGGAACTATCCTCATATTCGTTATTTCATTTTTTAACGAGGTTGACAAAAGACAACAAACTATCCTCGTATACCTTGTTCATGACCCATAAGAGGTCAAAACTTCCAAGAGTTTCTCATCATATGGAGAACACTAGAGAGATCCGATTCCAATGCCCCCAACACATAATGTACAACATCACTAAATTGATCATCAGTTGATGTAGGCATGGAACAGGTTGCCACATAATTAACCCGTGGCAAGGAAGATACAATTGATACAAAAGGACCATTTAGGGAATATGGTTGACTAGAAGCCATATTTGGACTGGGAAATGAAAGCTGGTCAACAGTGACAATTGTGCCTTCATGTGAGAAACACATCACTCGAAAGAGTGTTGAAACAATAGCTCCCATGTCATAAACATAATCGTGCCCAAGAAGTAAATTGTAATCTAAAGGTCCTGAGACTATCATCACATTGAGATAAACAATGCCCCCCCCCCGAAAGTAATAGGCAACAGAGGAAGGATCCCTAATGGTTGACTGTTTCCTTTGTTAAAAGCCAACAGATTTTGGGTAACAGGCACAAGCAACGACAAACCGAGTGCTTTCTAAGTAGTTGAGGAAAAGATACTCACAGATGCACCTTCATCTATAATAGTGTCAAATACAATCATATTACAAACATGTACTATGATCTGGAAAGGCACAGAAGAAGGAAGACGAAATCCTGCCAGTCGATTCCAATCAAAGGAATTGACTAGAATACTTGGAGGGTGTACCATAAGAATGGGAGAATTATCCCCTTGAGTTACAAGAATGAGAGGATTTTCCTCTTGTCTTGATGGAATAGGAGGGTTTCCTCCAAGCTCATTGGAATCTGAAGAAATGAAAATAACCTGAGTGGTATCATAATCACTCTCTACAGAAAAGGTACAATTAACTGAAGGTGAAATCAGGTCAAATGTTTCCTTGACCTGTTGATTTGGGTCAGGTATAGACTCATAGGATTCACTTTCAGAGAGAGTGGGTTTGACTGACATTTGATTTGGGTCAGTCACTTTATCAACAAGTGAAGGATTAAGGGAGAGTCTCCTATAACTAGATGGAAGTTGATGCGGTGAAGCAGGACGGTTATCCAACACTTTTTTGGCTTCGTCCAAATAGGGACAAAGGTGAATGGGGTGATTCCCTTCACATAACCTATAGGGAAACTTAACTTTACCCTTCTTTCCATGAACTTTACTGCCACTAGTTGGTGGTGTGTCACCAGCATGATCTCGAGAAGTTGATGACACCGGATGATGTGAACAAGAGGACCATTCTTTTAAGATCTGAGAAATATTAGGACAATTTCATAGAACATGGTCTCCCGTACAAAGTTTTCATGGAAATCGAACTTTGTGAGGCTTATGGGATGGTTTCTCATCAAAAGTTGCATTTGAAGCAATGGTTTCTTGGTTGCCCCCCTGCTGAATTGGCTTATTCTTCTTCTTCTTCCCTTTCTTCTTCTTCTTAGCCACCTGGTTACTAGTACCAATACTTTCACCAGGCAAAGAGGAAGAAGGGGAGGAAGAAACAACCGAGGAAGAAGGCAAAGGGTCAACTTTAGGATCAACTAGAGGTTGATTTTGTCCAGTTGGAGGGGTACTCGATTGTGGAGAAATCACAACATTTTGAACCAAGGAGGTTGAAAACAACCATATTGGAAAGGAAATGGTAAATCCCATAAGGGATAATGTAGCCATATAAGGAGCACCAATATTTCCAAAAGGAGGAAAAGGACTAGGATTCCCATCAAAAGGAATTCCTTGATCAGTGGACTCCAGATTTGTTGCCATATGTCTCAACCTAAGATCAACTAAGGAGCAACCATGGAGGATGTTATCCATGGTAAATTAATTTTATTTTAATCCAAGTAACATAAGAAAACAAAAGAAGGATAATCTAGGCAAAAGGTTTACCAAGCAACTGTGAACTGCAGAATACCTCGGCGAACCAAGAAGTACAGGCAAGCAATCTCCCTAAATGTTGTGTTTGGTGTATCACAGTGTACAAGGTGACCGACTCAATTACCCAAGGATGGATAGCAACTTAGTGTTTTCCTCCCATATATACCTGAAAATACATGGAGGCCCAATCTGTATTAGCACTGTCTAATGCAAAACTGCACAATGAAAGCATTCCCATATACTTTACATACTGTAACACTGCCCTATATACCCGAAGGCACGTGGACGAGCTATGATATGATCATGTACGTGGAATGAGATATCACACTCGGGATGTATTGCAAACAAGTTAGTGACGACTGCTATGTTTTACGACGCCGGAACATGTCTCTAGCCTAGAACCTCTAAATGTTTTGTGTTGGATGACAATGCTCCATTAGGTTTATTTAGATAAATTTTAAGTTAATATTCGTTAGAATTTGCCTTTCAAGGTTCACCACGTGATGTATGTTTACAATTTCCTTGAATGAAACTAATATGATAAGCATTCTTTCCATTCAATTGAACAATGAAAACATTAGCTAGTAGGGATAGAGCAACTAGAGCTTTGACAAAAAGCAAAGATCACAAGCTAATGCAATTTCCCTATGAACAATGCAAGTTTTTCTTTTCAATTTCCTTAATGTTAAGATGAACAAAAGTAAAATAATGCACACACAATCAATAAATCTTTTTGCAAGAACGAAGACTTTACGACAGTTCCTTTTCGAAAGAAATGAAGACTTTTACGACACTTTCTTTTGAACAAAGATTAATCGACTATATTCTACCTTTGGCAATGAAATGATAATGATAAAGAAATCATTTAAGAAAAATTAATCAATCAAGCTAAAGTAGGGCTGGAAAGAGGAAATACAAATTGATTTCAGAGATACTACAATCATTGATCTTTCAGCGAGCATAAACATAAGAAATTTGGTGAAAAACCCTATCCAAAGGTGGAAAACTAACCCAAGGAGGATAAGCGTAGCCCTAAATGTGAGACAATGTGCTAAAAAGCACTGCCCCTAAGCCAAGGTTGCTCTATAGTGCACTATGTCCCTCACAAGCCTGCGCTGGTGGCAGTAAGCCATTTCAAGAAGCAACTAAACACAAATTTTGACCAAAATTCACTTCAACAAGGCTGAAATAAAATCAATGAAAGGGAGTAAGGTCTACTGGAGTGTCTTAGGATGTGATAAGCTACTTGGAACGAGGATCATCTCCCCAATGGAGTCACCAATTTGTTATGAAGAATTTGGTATTTACGAATAAATACTAATCCCTAAACAGTAGCTATATCTAGAACAATAGTTTAAAGCACTTTAACCTTTCTCTATAAATAATAGATAAGACAAAGAGAATGAGAGGACCTAATTGTACTTTCTCTTTCCTCTTGTATCCTTTGTATCGATATTGTCGCTCCTTCCCGTACTTAACAAGCTTGAGAAGTACCTGTAAACATCAAAAGAAGACAAAGAACCAATCAAAGAAAAAGATCTATTGATGACAAGTGGATGGAATCAAATACATTCACACATATAAGCATCACATATCAAGATAAGCATATGGAAAAAGGTGCAAATACTTTATTGAATAGAAGGAAGAATTACAACTGTAGAGCCTCTATTCTACACCTACTTATCTACCATTTTCCTTATCTTTCCTTATCTTTTGCCTCATTTTCACCATAAAACCACCCAGATCATTACATTAGGTGTTATTAAGCATGATTAAGTAAGTTTTGCTAATGGATGACTATTTGTTTAGATTTTGACTTACTTGCAGGCATCCTGCAGCTATCTAGTGATCCTGCAGCTATCTGATGATCCTGCAGCTATCTGAACATCCTGCAGCCTTTTTGTTAAACGCAATGTTCCACGT
>APFE030556190.1:1998-42440 GCA_000404065.3 Pinus taeda | reverse complement strand
CCCTATAGTTCATTACCTTGGGATCTTCACCCAGTAATGCTATATAATGAGCATTGTAACATATTTTCTAATGAATCATTCTTTTCTTCTTTCAATTTTCTTTTAATGTTTTTGCTCTGCAAAGCTGTGTGTTCAACCTTTACTAGCTAGATTCATCTGTGCATGTTTTCTAACACATTTACAAATGGAACGCATTTTGAAAAAGGTGTCTTCTCCAAATCTCAAATGGCTGCGTTGGATGCACTGTGACTCTTCTTTCCTACCTTCCTCGGTTCTTATGAAAAATTTAAGGGTTCTGCAAATTGAAGGGTACAAGTTGAAAACATTGTGGGAAGAGGAATTGGAGGTAAATTAGGATTTTTTTGAATTAAAGTTCACATTTTTTTGAAATAAAGTTTGTGTTTACTAGCTATTGATATTGTAGCACATGGTATATGTTCTCAGGGTTTCTTTTGATGAGAAAGATGATATTTTTATATTTTTTCTGGGACATTTTGCAGCCACCTTTACAGTTGCGGGAGTTGGAGATTGAGGGTCCCCTCTCGCACATTCCAAACTCTATAGGGCAGCTAAACCATCTAGAACGGATTGTAATTCGTCGGGGTGTTCAATTGCGGGGAAAGGTCTCTATCACAAAATTGCCAGAAGAATTCTGTTTTCTGCGGTCGTTGAAAGTACTGGTGTTGGATGGATGGTCAAGAATGAAGGCATTGCCGAAGTGCTTTGGTAATTTAACTGAACTCCAACACATCCAGCTGTCTAATTGCTTCGCTTTGGAGGGGCTGCCAGAATCTTTTGGTAAATTAAGTAATCTCCAGCACATCCGGCTGTTTTCTTGCAGAGCTTTGGATAGCCTGCCAGAATCTTTTGGTAATTTAACCAACCTCCACCACCTTCAGCTGTCTAGATGCTCCGCTTTGAAGAGGCTGCCAGAATCTTTTGGTAAATTAATTAAACTGCAGCATCTTGATTTGGGGAGCTGCTGGGAATTAAGCTTGCAAAGAGAAACACTAGGAGATATAAGTACGCTTAAGTACATAGATCTCAGTTGGTGTAGAAAGATTGAAGTACTCCCTTCACAAGTGGCACATCAGAGGTCACTTGAACAGTTACGTTTGAGAGGTACAAATTTAAAAGAATTGCCCAGTGCAATTGGACAGCTCAGCTGTATGGAAGTTCTGGAATTAGGAGAAGACCCTTTGCTGGACAAGCTGCCGTTTCAACTATATGACTTGAAGAAATTGAAGGAATTGAGAATAGAGGGCTGGAAGGAATTGAAAGTTTTGCCAGATGCGCTATGTGACTTGAAGAACTTGAAGGAATTGAGTATAAGTGGCTGCAAAAAATTGAAATGTTTGCCGCCTTTGCTAGGTGACTTGAGTAACTTGAATAAATTAGAAATATTAGGTTGACATGAATTGAACCGGTTGCCGACTTCTATTGGACGGTTGACTCAGTTGACTTATTTGAGGGTATCTGGATGTCCATTGATACGCGAACTGCCGTTGAAGGAGGAGGTCGTCAGAGGAAAAAGGGGAACTTTGAATGATTTTCAGATACTTCCGCGGCTCCAAGTGTTACATGTTTCAAAGACAGGGATATCAGAGGTATCATTTGCTGAAAGGGTTTGCTGCAACCTCCAATTTCTTTCAATAGAGAGGTGCAATAATGTGGTGGAGGTTGGAAAATTCCCAAATACACTCATAGATCTATCATTTAGTGCATGTGTGAAGTTGAAGCGCATTCAGGGATTGGGGCAGTTGACAAAGCTTAAAGCAATATTCATTCCAAATTGTTCGGAGTTGGAGGAGCTGGAAGGCATCCAACACTGTATATGTCTGACGTACTGGAATGCGAGTGGATGTGTGAAGTTGAAGAACATAAGGGGATTGGGGAAGCTGAAATTGCTTAGTGAACTATCCATTGACGGGTGTTCTGACTTAGAAGAGGTGGAAGGCATCCAATATTGTACGTCGTTGAGTTCGATTGATGCTAGAGGATGTCCCAAACTGCAGTTGGATGCGGGAGTAAAGGAGCAACTGTGCCGATGTTGTACGATTGCGGTATTTGAGTGACACGGTTCACTAATTAATTAATCGAGGGGCTAGCTCCTCGTACAACATTTTCATGGGTGTTGGAGGTAAGTATTATGTGTTCTTTATTTTTATTGACTTGTATCAATGTATTGATAATTAGTATTTTAATGGCTGTAAGTAATTATTTTTTTCATTGTTTTATTTAACTAATAAATTTAATTAAATATATATATATATATTTTTTTAAATTATCATATTTAAATTACCATTTTGAAAAATTATAACTAGCAATTGTCTCAAAAGGTACAAAGAGAGGCCGATAGGATTATTAAATTGGAATTGTTAAATTTTTCTAGAAGAGTTAATTGGTTTGTGGAAAACCTTGTTTTCTTGGACTGGATCATTGTGCAATTACTTTTCAAGAACACATTGAATGTCTTATTTCATTCTAGAGTAAGTTAATTATCCAAAATCAAAAGGTTAAGTTAATTACCCAAAATCAAGAAACCTCTATAGATCGCCAAGCATATACAGAGAATACATCTCATTCATATGCAATACCAAATCCATCTTTTCTTTTCTTTGAGTAAAATTTCAAAAGCATGAACACATGCCATTTCATATGCAGAATAAACCTAACTTCTGAAAATTCAATGCTTGGATGCATACCATTCATATGCTACAGTAAGCCCATATTTTTCTTAAATTTCAATCCATAAACACACCCATTCATGAGCCATAACAGAACCACAAAAAACAAAACCCAGCCCTGCAATGTGAGAGCATTATCCCCATTCAAAAGCAAAGAAGTAGCAAATATAAACGCCAGTGTTCCACAGTCTTGACTGCACAAACCAATAATTGCCATCTGAAAAAATAAAAAAAATAAAGACGATGACCAGTTAAGGAGATGATAGTGACCCTTTTTCTGGCCTTCTTCGGCCGCCTTTCGCCTGGGAGGCTTCATACTCGCACACACAAAGAAGAATGTCGACTTCAAAAGCTGCAATATTGTCCTGCGGTGGAACAAAATTGGACAACCCAGTTCCGGAAATAGGATCTGCTTAAGATATCCCCAGTGGCAATCTGATCAGAGTTTTTGCATAACAGGGCCAGGTACTTTATGCGCCCTCTACTTTATAACCCATATATTCTTTTCTCTGCCTTGATAAGAACAAGGAAGATATAAGGAATCCATCCTTCATTTCTTCATGGGGCAGAGTACGTTCTTTGCGCCTTAAATTATCATGTTCTCTGTTGGGTACATGTGAAAAGATTGTCATGGAGACATATAACCCAAAAGATTGTCATGGAGACATATATACTGGCTCCTTAACTTCCCCTGTTATGCCTCAAAATTCAGTAGCTGTGAAACGTTGACTTCTGCATTTTCTTAGAGTAATCAGCATGTAAAAGTAAAACCCACAGCTTTCCAATCTAGATGGACTTCATATCCAGTACTTTTGATGGAGTTGTTAAGGAAAATGGATTTTGGACAGAAATCTTTAGTCTGAGTCTTAGCCCCATCAAAATTGAAGCCTACATCTTTGCCCCTTAATTTCTCTGCATCCATGCCTATGGTATTTGGCATGATGGCTTCTCGTGAGTTGCAATCTTAGCCAATTTGACATGATGGCTTCTTGTTAGTTGCAGTCTCAGACAGCAGATGTCCAATATAGAGAGTCAAATTCTTGTTGTATGTCTTCAGCTATGGAATCCAAGTAATTCTACAAAAATCACATACAGTTTTCTGGCTGAATCACACTATGGCTCAGGACACATTTGCTCGCCTTCGTCTTTAGTCAGTTTTGTTCCCAAGTGTAAATTTGACCCCAGAATTTCTCTGGAGAAGCTTATTATTTTCTGTATAGAACATGTTTCAGCTGTTAACTTGGTTAGTCATGTTTTTGATCTTTTAGCTTCAGAAACAGTATAAAGAGGATATACTTTTGTGGAACAAAATAATACAAAGAGTTCCCTTTGTACAAGGAATACAATTCAGTCTGTAATTATACAGTTTTGTTGAAATATTTTGAGTTTTCAATTTTGATGTCTAGATGGAGATCCAAGTTTTGTCCTGTATCTGATATAAGAGGCTTCTTGATGTTGCTAATATTGGTCATTTTTTCCCTGTAGTTATTGAGGCTTTAACAAATACGGTGAACTGCTGTCCAAAAAAATTCCTTATAGCAATGTAGTTGTCATCTCAGTTGCTTGACTTCCATATAGGTGTTTTTAGGTTCTGTGTTACTTTCTTAAACCCTTTTTCCATATTTCAATCGCTGAAGAAAAGAATTTATATCCATCTTCTACTTGTTACATCTTGAAATGGAGGAAACTTTTGTCCCGTTTCGAGGTATCAAGAATGATTTGAAAGGAAGATTACTGTGTTACAAGCAAGACTGGACTGGTGGCTTCACTGCAGGATACAAGTGCCTACATGACACACCCTACAACTTATTGTCTCCATTTTGTGCTTATATCTTGATTTGAAGAGGATACTACACATTGAAATACTTGAATTGCAATATGTGATTGTTTTGTTGGCCTCTTATGCTAGAAAAACTCTTTTTTCTGGAATTGGAATTTGAAAGTTAATATTTACTTGGAGAATTGTTTTGGTCTGCCTCCTAAACTCTTTGAAGCTTACAATCTAACGGCTACATGGGTTTAAAAATGAAGAGAAGACATTTCAATTTTTTGGTCACAGCACTTAACAAACTTGAAAATGGATCACTGAAAGACACGTTTCTGGGGTTGGATCTGTTACGGTTGTATCCTTAAGGGTAATTAGGGTCTTTATCTTGTTTCCTTTCTAGTTTACACTTTCGTTTTATGACATATTTTGTCTTTTTTGTTTGTGTTTAAACATTTTCAATATATATTCAATCTTTATCAACTTAGATTTTAACTGTAAAACAATTGCTTGAGAGTTAGATGGCCTTTCATTCTCATAAATGGTTATAGGGGTCATCCTTTCTGCTGAAGCCATCAATATTTTATCCTTTATAACGAGTGCATAGGCTAAAATAAAGATAGAACCAAATTATGATGGCATACTTCATTGAATGGGAGGGTCACCCAATCACCTAATAAAGAAACTTGTCACACATAGTGACATGTGTGCACTTCAAAATGATTAAACAATTGTTTAAAATATTGACCAACGGAGGGTGCTGTCTCTTTAGAGAACCCCTGCTATGTTGCTTTTGACGGCATGTTGTGCATGTGCTATTTTTAGACATTGAGGACCATCCAACCTTGCGCTGTCTCATGTAATTAGCTGTATTTTTGTAGGAAATATTTCCAACTTGGTATGTGTTTGATAAAATTTGCACTTGAACAATTTGTGAGATTATATAATGGCTTCTTGCTTTTTATCAAGAACATTAAAACCTCTGCATAGAAACATGCATTGAAAATTCCAATCAACTCAACTTATTGTGCAGTTAACTGATCCTCAATTTAATAGACTTGGACACATTTCGATTTTTGAAAACATCACTATGTGAATCTTGTTTATTCTAATTGTAAACAGATCTATTGTTTTCGTTTTGTTTTGAAATTAAATATTTGCTTTGTGTAGTGTGAAAAGTTACTCTTTATTAAGTAGAGAGATGAAACTGGTATTTTTGTTCTGGTTCTGTGAACTTCAATATCTATAAGTGTGTATTGTTATTATTTTTAAATATTTGTATCTATTTTGTACATGTTTCATTGCATATTGGAAAACACATTTCCAGAATTCTTGTCAAAGCAAAATTCCAGGATCTTGCAAAACCTGGGCAAGTATGTATCCTGATTCCCATGTTCTCCATAACTAGTACTGTTGTACTGCCTTTGACCCATTACAAGGTGACTATAACATCCATTTAAGTTTACTGCATGATCCTACTATTCTTCAAATTGAAATGATTTTCCTATCCTGTTTCATTGGGGTTGTTTTTCACACCATAGCTGAAGATGTATAAGAGACAGTTCAAGCACTTGGAATCCAATTTAGAAGGGGGTTTTCTAGTAAGCTTATTTGACACTTGCCTTCATGTCTCAAGGTGTACAGTGGAACTAGAGGCTGAAGATGTGGAGACCTGTGGCATTGGTATTTGTATTAGTGCTACTAATACTGACATCTCAATTTGAATGGAATCAACAGTTTGTCAATGAGGCAGAGCCAAATCTAGTGCTTTCTAAACAACAACAGATTTCACACAAGCAGGAACTTATCAAGGAGCAGGTGAATTTTCTGATGGTTCCATTGCAATTGTAAAGTATCAATTTCATAGATAGTGCCCCTTTGCATTAATAGATACTCTAACCCAATCTGTTCATTATATATTGCATGTACTGTACATATTGAAATTTGATTTGCTTATAATTAGATCTCAGTTAGACTTGCTGGTTCATTTATTGTCTTCCGAGCATTAGCCTTCACTCTCTTATTTTCCAATTATGCATATGGCCACTCTGTCACAACACGAACAAGTATGCAAAATGATCAAGATATAGGAGGATGAATGTCCAGGTGAATTAAACCACCTGGAACGATATCTAGAAATAATATTTCATCAGTCGAACTGGAAATCAAACTTGGAAGGAAATAAATTCAGAACCTAAATTTGTGTTCGCCTTGATGCTGCCATAAATCTGTCAAATCGCTGTAAAACATATTCAACAAATATAAGGCACAATGTTCATACATATATTTTGAGCATCTGGGCTTAATGCATAATTTCAGAATAAAATGTACAGATAAATATATGCAAATATCTATGTACACTTGGAACAGTTTCAAATCTGGTTCCATTTAACAACCCTTTGAGTGGGAGGTTTCACTTAGAGGTGCCAACCAAAAAAATAAAGACGATGACCAGTTAAGGAGATGATAGTGACCCTTTTTCTGGCCTTCTTCGGCCGCCTTTTGCCTGGGAGGCTTCATGCTCGCACACACAAAGAAGAATGTCGACTTCAAAAGCTGCAACATTGGCCTGTGGTGGAACAAAATTGGACAACCCAGTTCCGGAAATAGGATCTGCTTAAGATTTCCCCAGTGGCAATCTGATCAGAGTTTTTGCATAACAGGGCCAGGTACTTTATGCGCCCTCTACTTTATAACCCATATATTCTTTTCTCTGCCTTGATAAGAACAAGGAAGATATAAGGAATCCATCCTTCATTTCTCCATGGGGCAGAGTACGTTCTTTGCGCCTTAAATTATCATGTTCTCTGTTGGGTACATGTGAAAAGATTGTCATGGAGACATATATACTGGCTCCTTAACTTCCCCTGTTATGCCTCAGAATTCAGTAGCTGTGAAACGTTGACTTCTGCATTTTCTTAGAAAAATCAGCATGTAAAAGTAAAACCCACAGCTTTCCAATCTAGATGGACTTCATATCCAGTACTTTTGATGGAGTTGTTAAGGAAAATGGATTTTGGACAGAAATCTTTAGTCTGAGTCTTAGCCCCATCAAAATTGAAGCCTACATCTTTGCCCCTTAATTTCTCTGCATCCATGCCTATGGTATTTGGCATGATGGCTTCTCGTTAGTTGCAATCTTAGCCAATTTGACATGATGGCTTCTTGTTAGTTGCAGTCTCAGATAGCAGATGTCCAATATAGAGAGTCAAATTCTTGTTGTATGTCTTCAGCTATGGAATCCAAGTAATTCTAGAAAAATCACATACAGTTTTCCGGCTGAATCACACTATGGCTCAGGACACATTTGCTCGCCTTCGTCTTTAGTCAGTTTTGTTCCCAAGTGTAAATTTGACCCCAGAATTTCTCTGGAGAAGCTTATTATTTTCTGTATAGAACATGTTTCAGCTGTTAACTTGGTTAGTCATGTTTTTTATCTTTTAGCTTCAGAAACAATATAAAGAGGATATACTTTTGTGGAACAAAATAATTCAAAGAGTTCCCTTTGTACAAGGAATACAATTCAGTCTGTAATTATACAGTTTTGTTGAAATATTTTGAGTTTTCAATTTTGATGTCTAGATGGAGATCCAAGTTTTGTCCTGTATCTGATATAAGAGGCTTCTTGATGCTGCTAATATTGGTCATTTTTTCCCTGTAGTTATTGAGGCTTTAACAAATACGGTGAACTGCTGTCCAAAAAAATTCCTTATAGCAATGTAGTTGTCATCTCAGTTGCTTGACTTCCATATAGGTGTTTTTAGGTTCTGTGTTACTTTTTTTTTTTTTTGAAGCTTACAATCTAACGGCTACATGGGTTTAAAAATGAAGAGAAGACATTTCAATTGTTTGGTCACAGCACTTAACAAACTTGAGAATGGATCACTGATTCCATAATATCTATATCGATAGACAAATTTGTTTGCACTCACTAACTGGTGATTTTTTGTCAGATTCAGAATCCTTGCTCCCGCAACTTACATATTCTTTGCATCAACCATTCCCGTGATATCATTTGGAGAGAAACTGCACAGGAGTACAGGTAGGAATTGCAGCGATTTTGAGATTGTTCGCCCTTCACATAATTACAAACCTTTCGGGACAATTTTGTTTAAGAAATGTTTGGACCAGTTTAATTAATTAAGCGCGAGACTAAATAAAATTCAGCAACCTGAAATTTAATATCTGAATTTGATTCTTGCAGGTGGCATCCTGACTGGAGCTCAGACCTTGGCTTCCACTGCCATCTGTGGAATCATACATTCAATTTTTGGAGGTCAACCGTTGCTAATTCTTGGAGTGGCTGAGCCAACTGTAATAATGTATACATTCATGTATAGTTTTGCTAAAGGCAAAACAGATTTGGGCCCAAAATTGTTTTTGGCTTGGGCAACATGGTATGGAATCTAGATCTCCCTGTAGACATTTGTTATGTCAAACAAGATGATGAATCATGTTTGATGGCTATAAATTTATCTTGCCAAGCTTTTCAGGGGTCAACTGTCAGTTCCTGTGTATTATATGTATTTTTTACTAGATAACTTCTCCGCTCTTTGGTGTGCAGGGGTATGTGTCTGGACATCATTCTTGTTGATCTTGTTTGCAATCCTGGGTGCATGCTCAATTATTAACAGATTTACCCGCATAGCTGGTGAACTTTTTGGTATGCTGATTGCGATGCTCTTCATGCAACAGGCAATAACTGTAAGGCTCTATGTATATTGCAGATTACAGAATGTTCTATCCCTATCAATCTTAAGAATAACACAGTTCAGAGTCTAGCATACATACAAACGCTTATAAATCTTTAACAACATACTTCCATTTTCAAGTGTGAAGAATTCAGTAACTTGGAAATATAATTGCTGTCAATTCTAAATCCAAGGCTTACAGATTGAGAAAACTGAGAAAAAAGTCCTGATAATATGTAGTCCTGATAATATGTTTCTACAGTGGCTTGGGAGAATATATTTAATAAGATCCGAAATGTGAATTATAGATTAGCTGAAACATTCCAACCCTTCAATATTAGAATACAGTAAAGAAAGATCAAGACTAACTTTGGAAGATAACTGATGCAGTGCATTAAACTACCTGCTACAGGGTGCTGTGGATGAATTCCGTATTCCTCACAGAGAAGATTCAAGTCTTGCTCAGTTCCAACCTTCATGGCATTTTGGAAATATGATGTTTGCATAGAGTTTTTATGGGTTTACCTGCTAAAATTTTAAAAAATTGAACCTGCATCATCTTCATAGTAATCATTTCAAGTTGCAGCTAGACCACCAATGAATGTACAATATATGTATGTATATGTAACAATTAGAATATGTATTTTTTATAAATATCATATATTCAAATTTAGAAAAATAAAAAATAAACTGTGACTTTAAATAATAATCATACATTCTTCACAAGGGCATGACTTACCGAAACACTACGTAGAAACCCTCAACATGATATAACCCTGAATGCCACCACAAAACCCTAAGAGACAGAGAAAACCATCCTATAACCCACATTCAAAACAATATGCGTTGCCCACTGACAGTATCGAAGCTTTTATGTTACCATTTTCTTTTGCAGGAAGGACAGTGTTATGGAAATAGAAAATGTCAAGAAATCTCCCTCTAACCTTGAATTACAAAACCTTAACATCTCAACGAATTTAAATTTAACAGACCAGTAAGTAAAGGAATCATACCTCTCACCCTCCTGGTTTGAATTTTGAAAATGTTCACTAAATGGCCTGCTGCCCTTTAAGCTAAGCAGAAGATGTCAATCAGAGAACCAAAGAAAAGAGAACACTTCAAAACTTCTGTTCGCTAACTGCACAGTCAAATATAACCTGTAATGCAACCTAGACAGTGAAGCGTTCTTTTAAACAACCATAAAAGGAAAAGTTACACAGTTAAACAGTGCGCAATTTACCTAACCTTCCTAAGTATCATTCAAAGTTACCTAGAACAGAGAAACATTGTGGTTCACATACGATAACCAGGACAACTAAAGAATAAAAAAGATTCCTATTAAAGTCATAGCTAGAGAAGGGCCAAGGGCCTCACACTTCAAAAAAGTTCAATAAACAACATTACAAGGCTCACCACAGCCAACATTTGAAAACATTTTACAATTTGATGAAACCTTCTTGATGGTTTCATAGACAATCTCGAGAGAACCCGTAAATCGCAAAGAGCAGGCAAGGTACGCCAAAACACAGAAAGATACTATTCTTTTTGTTATATTTAATATTTTGAAAATTGATAAATCTTCTAATTTTATAATTAAATATGAAATAAAGTTAAAACCTTAGGTTACACAAAAATAAATTAACAAGTGTATAAAATTAATTCTGAAATTCATTACAAATTATAATAGGTATTGCACTCTTCTTGTGAAGTTCAATGCTCATTTTTATTTAAATAGCCTTAATTTTTTTGAAAGCTCCACGTAATCAATTTCCTTTTAACATGTTAAATCCAGGTGACTTATATTTACACCATAAAATAGACATTAAAAACACGCTCATGTTTTTACTTTTATATAAATTAAAAAATCACTTGCAACATTTTTCTCCATTATGTTTTTTTTAATGTTTAAAGTAATTTAGGAACCTGTTTAGTGAGCTTAATGTTTATATATATATATTACTTTTTCAACTCGTATTTTCAACTTTTCTCCTTAAGGTTTTACTTTTATATAAATTAAAAAATCACTTGCAACATTTTTCTCCATTATGTTTTTTTTAATGTTTAAAGTAATTTAGGAACCTGTTTAGTGAGCTTAATGTTTATATATATATATTACTTTTTCAACTCGTATTTTCAACTTTTCTCCTTAAGGTTTTACTCAAATTTCGAGCAGAAACACTTATTGGATGTGAAAAAAAATTCTCATCTAAAGAGAGCCCATATTGCATACTTTCATTGGACTCTGCTACATGAGAATTGAGAATTATATGAAAAATGTGATTACAATAATGTTTTTTCGTGTATTTCTTATTTTTCGTGTAGCACGGTCCATCGAAAGTATGTAACATGGGTATTCCTTGGATGAAGAATTAAACTAGACATCCAACTAGTGCTTGCAGTAAAAAATTGAGTAAAACCATAGGAGACAAGTTAAAAATATGAGTTGAAAAAGTAGTTTTTTCTTTTTCCCCTCTAAAATTTGATGATGTAATCAAGTCTTATTTTATTATTTCATGACTATTATTTTATAATATTTCTTAGGAGGCCCATTTTAGACGTCAAATTTTCTTTAATAATTGGAATTGCAATATTATAATTCTTTTGGAAAGTTCGTGCATGGCTAGCTCCATATGCAAGAGTAACGGGGTTGACATGGCATCCTCTTGTACCATGGTAGTGAACATGGTAGGTCAACTTGTGGGAGGCATAAATTTTGTATATGAGCTTCGATTAATGTGATTTTAGCATTGTTGGAAATATATGTGTGTAAAATAATTTCAAATGGTTTGGGATAAAGTTAAAAAACCTTTGACCACAAAAATTTCCATTTGATTCAAGTGATATATATATATATATATATATATATATATATATATGGAGAGGGAGACTATTGGGTTTCATTGATCCAGACTTATGCGGGAATGCAACAAAACACAGATATACACATAAACATAGAAATGCATCAAAAATAAATCTTCATTTAATTAATATGAAAGAACTAAAATATGCTTACATACATAAATGGAAATAAACTAGCTCGAGCGATGGTAGCTTATCTTTGAGAAGATATGTGGCAGCTACATGCCTATAAACTATGTTACAAGCTCAAAGGAATATTTACTATTTAGTAACAATGGAAAACCCTAAACATCCAAGAACCTAACCCTAAGAGATGAAGTGCCAAACTTGTGTGTCTTGTTTGGGTAATTTGGTACATCAACTTCTCAGGGTCGTAACTTTGGCATACGATCTCTGTTTGGCTATCATAATACTTCGTTTCAAAGATCTCAAATAGGAGGCTGAAAAAAATAAGAAGGCTAATTTGAGACTTTTCTGGTCTCACCGCTTTCCCTTGAAACGTCTTTTAGTCCCTCAAAGTAGCTCTAGAAATTTAAGACCTGAAAAACAACCAAAAATAGTAAGTTGTGCTCCAATTAAGGAAACTAAAAAGAAACGATGGTAGGGTTCCAAGTGGATAACCAATAACCACCTGGATCAGTCCTCCCCCTTAGGAAGCAATGTTCCCCATTGCATTGAGTGCCTCCATGAGATGGGGGAACTTCTACTAAACTTGGTCCCTGATGTGCCACTTTCCTTGGTGCAGGAGTTGGCCAACTTTGACAACCCAATACAGTTGTATCTTCTGCTGGTGAGTGTTCTTGATTTGCATGTTCATGATCCGATCAATTTTGGTATGTTCCATGTAGTCTGGGTTTAACTCTGTTAGTGTGAGTTGTTATGCATTGTCTGATGTGTCGAGTAATGGTGGAAAGTATGGTCAAAGGCGGTCCACATTGAACACTAGGTGCAGGCTAAGGAATGGTGGAATGATGAGCTCAAAAGCATTATCCCTTACAACCTAAGTGAGGGTGTATGGCCCATATTGGAGTGGGCGTAGCTTGTGGTGAGGCCCAACGAGGTGCTCCTTTTGCAAATGTAACGAAACTTTGTCGCCCACTTGGAACTTGTGTGGCACACGATGCTAATCATGGCGCTACTTGAACTTAGCATTGGCTTTATCCAATATGTCATGGCCCTACTGGCAGATGTGCTGAATGTGCTCAGTGATGTTGTTAGCCTTGTCAACGTCAGACTGGAAATGAGTTGAATATGCCTGAGTATCTGCAAATGGTATGGCCACATCAATGAGACATATTGGATGGAATCCCAACCCCACCTAAAAGGGGCAGTGGCCAGTTGAGCTATGGCGAGCTCTATTTTAGTTGTGCAATACATAAGGGGGGATTTCTTTCCATGTGCGTGGATGATTCAAGTTTTACATACACAGAATGTGTATGATCATCATGTTGACGACCTCTGTTTGGTCATCAATTTGGGGGTTGAAGTTTGTGGACTTAGTGAGCTTGGTATCCAACATCGACCAGAGATTTGAACAAAATGTACGTAGGAACCTATGGTCCTGATATGAGATAATGGAATGTGGGATCCCAAAATGTACCCACACTTGTTCAAAGGAGAGCTTATTAGTGGCTTCTGTTGTGATACTCTTCTTGAAGGTTGCCACAATAGCTATATTAGAGAATCTGTCGACGACCACGAAAACACAGTCGTTTCCATGCTTAGTAGAAGCAAGGTCTGACATGTAATCCATGGAGACGGATTCCCAAGGTCGACTAGGAGTAGGTAGAGGAGTATATAGGCATTTCTTCTTTATGGTTGGTTTGGAAATGACACAGGCAGTGCATGATCTGATGTACTTCCCAACATCTTATAGGAGGTTTGACCAATAAAAATAATTTTGTAACACTGCAACTATTTTCTCTACCCTGAAATGTCCAGCGACTCGGCTGTAATGTGCGTCCCAAATCATCTTGGAACGCTCGCTTGAAGGAACATAGAGGTGTCCCAGGTGGCATAACATTGCATCCTGGAGGTGAAAATTTGGAATTTTCTTGCCTTCCAGGAGCATCTAGTATGTATAATTCTTTTGGACTTTGTATTAGGTGGGCGGACCTACCTATGGTTTTGTGTGTGGTTTTCACACATGGTTTTGGGGATGATGGTTTTCTGCCCATGGTATTTTGTAGATCCGGTCAAGGGAACTACTTTTATGTTCTAATCCAAGGTTAGTGGATTGGAGTTTATGGATGCTTAAACATGTATATATATGTATTGTAACATTGAAAGGAATAGAATGAAAAATCAATCTGGTAGTCCTGATTTTGGGATCTAGGGGAAAAATATTTGTGTATTACTATTTTATGCTCTCGCCATTATTTTTTTTGTTTTTAGAATTTGTATGCAAGTAATTTCTGTACGGGGTTAAAACCTACAGCACCCCAGATATTGAACCTGGGTCATACCAAAAGCGCATTTCTCCAAATTGGCACACAACTTGTGCTGCCGCAAGGTTTGGAGGACCTTTCAAATATGGTGGAGGTGTTCTTCCCAAATTTAGCTGAAGATCATAATGTTATCCAAATTCACCACCATAAATGAGTTGGTGAAGGGTCGCAAAATGTTATCCGTTAGCGTCATGAAAGTTGCGGGGGCATTCGTCAACCCAAAAGGCATGACCCACCATTCGAAAAGGCCCTCCTTATATTTAAAGGTATTTTTCCACACATCAGAGGGTTCAATGATATTTGGTGATAACTGGACTTCAAGTCAATCTTGCTGAAATATTTGGCCCCCTTGAGCTAGTCCAAAAGGTCATCAATCCATGGGAATGGAAGCCTATTTCAGACAATGATCTTGTTCAGCGTCTGATAGTCAATACATATTATCTAGGTCCCCTCGTCCTTCTATAGCAATACGATCGAGTTCCCACAAGGTGTTGAACTTGGCTTGATGTGCCCTTTATGCAACAACTCCTGAATCTGCCTCTTGATTTCATTGTTATCCATAACAAAGCGTCGATAGTTTAGTCCATTGGGTAGCGGCACACCCGAGGTCAGATCGATGGAATTCTTGACCTAACAATGTATAGGTACCGATGTGGGTGAGGTGAAGATGTCCCGGTACTCCTTTACAACCTTGTCAATCGGTTGCTGCCGTGTGGAGGAGCCTTTTATGGAGGCTGTGGCCATAATATTATTCTTTCCATAAGGGTGAATCATAAGGAAAACAAATTTCCCAGTCTGGGAAATGATCTTACTGCATTTCTTCACAGTGATCAGAGAAACGACAGTAGGCGGTGCTAGCTCCAGTATCCTGTACAACTTATTGCCCAGATTAATAATAAAAGTGTGAGGCTTAGAATTATACACAACATGTCACTTCCACAATTATTTTTGGCCTAATAAAATGTCACAAACTTCAAGAGGAGCAACATCATATAATACCTCATCTGTGAAGGACTTGATGTTGCATCGTTGTTGGCTGATGCAGAGATATCGTCCTTGATGAAGCCACCCAATGGTGTACTACTGTGGGTGTGGTATGGTCGGTAGGCCCAACCGCTTCACGACCTCTGCTGAAGTGAGGTTCTTTTGTCTCCCGCTGTCAACAATGAACTGCAAGGAAGAACCCTTCACCCACATCTATGAGTGGAAGAGCCACTCCCCTTCCTCTGGATATCTAGGCTCATCCTTCTGGATCTTGGTGGTGGAAACGGTGGCACTAGGCTATGCATTGATAATATAATTCCCTTTGTGATTCCCCTTGTTGGTTCCTAACTCAGAGTCGGAACATGCATCTGATTCAGAAGCCTTAAACTCGGACACCAGTGACTGCTTGGCTTAGCACTCACTTGTGTTGTGAGTGGGCTCTTATGGAACTCACACCATTTCCTTGTGTCCTTATTTGTCTTCGTGGCATTGTTATTTTCTTATGGCTTCGGTGGGTTGTCCTAGATTGCCTTGCCTTCGCTTTGTACCTTGTTATGTGGTTTGGGGGCACCTTTCACTTGCTTCGGATTTGGGGGCACCTTTCCCTTGCTTCTATTTGAATTCCTAATTGATCTTGATAATGTATCAATAGGCAGCCCAAGCGAGGAGATTTCCAAGAATTCCATATCGTCCTGGATGTACTCGTGTAGACAATTATAGTACTTGAGTACCGAATGCCACTCAAAATGTTTAATACCCAGCTTCATGCGAAGGGTATGGAAAACATTTGTGAGCTTTGGTGCATCTTGGTCCCTTCCCTGTCGTAGCATGGTCCACATTATGTATTTAGCTTCATAGCTCCTGACAGGGTAATATTGTTCCTTGATGGCGTCTTGAAAATAATTCCAAGTGGGTGTGGCTGAAAACAGTGAGGATTCCCTCTCGTCCTTTTGTTTAGTGTAGGTTTCCCACCAGTCCTTGACATGTGGGGTGGCTTTGAGGGGTGAAAAATTAATATTTTCTCGATTAAAAAAAGTCATGAACTGAAAAATGTCCTTCCAACAGATTTAACCATCTATCTATGACGTCTGCATCTATCTGTCATTCGAATATGGGAATGGAAAAGTTAATGTATACCAGAGTGGCTACTGGATGAAGATGCGTCGCCTGTGGGTAGCCACCGAAGGATCTGGGAAAAGTTATCCATCATCGCATTCCTTTGTCACTTGAGGGCTTCTTCGAGCAATATTTTGAAAGGATCTCTTGGCTCCTCGTATTTAGTTTCTTTTGCTATGGGAGGCTGTTAGGGTTTGTGAGGCTGGTCTTGCAAAGGTTCAACCAGTTCAAGCCCTAACTCCGTATACCCT
The DNA here is from genome assembly GCA_000404065.3 of Pinus taeda. Lineage (NCBI taxonomy): Eukaryota > Viridiplantae > Streptophyta > Pinopsida > Pinales > Pinaceae > Pinus > Pinus taeda. Next base: position 25,640 of record APFE030556190.1, on the reverse strand, counting down.
GACCTCGTTGGGGACATGCAAAGAAAAAGAGAGAAAGAGCAGACTGATCTGATACCACTGATCCAGGGTAATGAAGGAACACAAAAAAATACAAATATACACATAAACACAAAGATGCAACAAAAATAAAACTTCATTTCATTAATATCAAAGAATTGAAATATGCTTACATACGAAAATGGAAAGAAACTAGCTCGGGCGATGGTAGCTAATATATGAGAAGAGATGTGGCAGCTACATGCCTCTTAACTGTGTTACAATGAAGCTCAAAGGCCTATTTGTTATTGATAAATAATGGAAAGCCCTAAACATACAAAAGCCTAACGTAGTAGATGAAGTGCCAAAACTATGAGCCTTGTTTGGGTAAATTGGTACATCAACTTCCCGGGGTTGTAACTTTGCAATATAGTTTTCCTTTGGCTATCATAATACCTCGTTTCGAAGATCTCAAAGAGGAAGATGAAAAAATAGGAAGACTAGTTTGGGACTTTTTCGGTCACTACATTTTCCCTAGAAACATTTTTTAGTCTCTCAAAACAACTCCGGAAGCTTAGGACCTAAAAAACTACCAAAAATAGTATGTTGTGCTACAATTAATGAAACTAAAAAGAAACAACAGTGGGGGTCCAAGTGGAAATTCGGATGGCCACTAATATTCACTTGGATCATTCATCTCCCAATGTCTCTTCATATTCCAATTCCCTTTATTTTTCTATTTACCATATTTACATGGATTTACCTAATCCCAAAGATTAGGTTTCAACATTCCCCCCTTTCATTTGAAAGGATGTTGGTAAGTCCAAACATCATTTTGAATCTTTCAAACTTTTTCCTTCCAGGCGCTTTGGTGAAAATGTCTGCAATCTTCTAATTTGTGGAACAATGTCATAGGTGGATTGTTTTTGCCTCAACATGATGTTGAATCAGATGGTATTTTTTATTGATGTGCTTCGTTCAATCATGGAACTTTGGGTTCTTGGCCAACTTTATTGCAAAAGTGTTGTTAATCAAAAGAGGAGTTGAATTCACTTGTTTCTCGTGCAAATATTTCAAAATTTTCTTAAGCCACACAATTTCCTTCATTACTTCATTTGCTGCAACATATTCTACTTGAGTTTTGGAATCTGTTGGAACTGACTGTTTGTGTGACCTCCAAGAGACAACCCCTGATCCAAAACTCATAACATAACCTGAAGTAGATACCCTAGTTTATTTATCTCCATCAAAATCTGAATCATAGTATCCAATCAAGGTGAAGTCACCCATCTGTGTATACTTGAGGCCCAGGACTTGAGTTCCCTTCAAGTACTTTAGAACTCTTTTTGAAGCAGACCAATGACCTTCAAAAGGCTTTTGCATAAACCTAGAGAGGATTCTAACAAAAATGAAATGTCTAGTCTGGTAGTAGTAAGGTATTTGAGACATCCTACGAGCCGTCTGTACTTTGTTGCACCCTCAAATTATTTTCCTTCAATGGATGTGAGCTTTAAGTCCTATTACATTGGAGTAGTCAAAGGATTTCACTCATCCATGCCAAACATGTTCAACATATCTCCAGTTTACTTCTTATGAGAGAGGAATATAAAATTTGAATGTTGGGTTACTTCAATACCAAGATAGTAGTGAACATAGCAAAAATTTGTCATTTCAAAACCTTTCATGAATTCCTTGTTTATGGATGCAATGTAGTTCTCATTGTTCCTTGTCATCAAACGATAATCTACATACACCACAAGATATACAACTAGTTTTCCAACTTTCTTGAAAAACAAAGTTGCATCATCAAGATCATAATGCTTGAAATTGAGTTTTAGAAGATGCTTACTTAATTTCTCGTACCAGGCTCCTGTTGCTTGCTTGAGGCCATACAAGGATTTGAAAATCTTGCATACTTTGTGTTCCTAGCCCTTCACAACAAATCCTTCTGGTTGGGACATAAAAACATTCTCTTTCAAATATCCATTCAAGAAAGCAAATTTTACATCCATTTGATGGAGTTTCCAACCATTCTGAGTTTCCAAGACAAAGAGTGTCTGGATGGCATCCCATTTTGTTGTGGGGGGAAAAGTATACTCATATTCGACCGCTTCCTTCTATGCAAAAACGTTTTCCACAAGCCTGGATTTGTGCTTGTTAAGTGAGCCATCTTCTTTATACTTGTTCTTGAAGGCCCACTTGCATCCAATTGGTTAGGTTTCCAATGGAGGATCAACTAGCTTCTAGGTGCCATTCTTTATCAAAGCATCATATTATTTCTGCATTTATTCTTTCCATTCATCATGAGAAGTGACTTCCTTGAAGGAAGTTGGTTCAAAATATGTAAACAAATTTAGTTCATTGTAACACCTTCATCCCACATATACCTAAGTAACTAACCAGTTGGGGTAAATATGCAATGAGAAGCTACTATAATGGGATTCAGCCTCCTAGGTAATCTTAAGGAAGTGGAACTGACGGAAACAAACCAAACAGTGCTTCCACATCAACAACAAAACTCCCACGAGCCATCCCAACCACTTACGGAACCAACCCCTAAGATCAACTGAATTTTTAGACCATTAAACCCCTAGACGCTCGCTTGATGTGGACAATCATACATCTAGGATGCTCCATATGCTCCCACAACATGGTTATGCATGTATCTGGGGAATTTTCTCCTCATACCTGTGCCTACGACTCCGAGATTTGTGCCACTTTTTCATGCCCAAATCCCAATTCATTGCCCAAAACTCAATGACACTTTCAGAACTGAAAGATAACAACAAAATAAGGATACAAATGCAATTACTTAAACAAGGACTTAACTAGACCCCTAGTAGCCATGACATGCATTTCGTTAAACATGTCAAAAGTATGTAATCTACAGGTTTAAACAACATATTTGAGCATAGGGGTCTTGATCTGAAAATGGGTTCTTAAGTCTATATTAAGGTATTGAAGTCTTATCTGTAGGAAATGCCTATTCCACTTAGTGCAATGGATCGATAAGATTGCATGAAATGGACAATCATCAGTTATTAAAAACATAATAAAACACATACATCAACACAGTCAAAATAATAATGGAGTTCACCAAACTTCTTGGCTACGTCTCCTGGTCCAATATATCAGTGTTGGCCTCTATATTTTGCCTTAAAATAGAGTTTTAGAGTGTATGAGCTCAAACAGAGCTTTAGCACACAACAATAGTGACAATACATAGGGACTCCTCGAATTCCTTGAGTTTAACGAGAAACAATCTCTCCCTCTCGTGCCTTTGTCAGACTATTCGCATTCATGCATTTTTACTATCTCTCTCTGTCTCGCCTCTGTCCTCCCATGTCCTCTGTCCTGCCAATTGATGGCTTTTAAGCCAATTGGCGCTGTCGGTTCAATCCCCTTCTCAGGCTCTCTGGATCCCAGCGTTGTCCCTTCATCTCCCCATCGAGCGTTAAACAATCATGATAATAATGCTCGAGGCATTAGGCCACCTGTTCTACTTGTTTTACAACGGAAAGGACCACTGGTGCGGGTGAAATCCTCGGGAATACGCTTCTCTATTTACACAAAGAAATACACAGGAAATACAACAAAACAGTGAAAAATTTTGCCAATCCGAACTTCAAAAGGTATTAAATATGACCTGTAATCCTCTCGGGTCTGCATTCCATCGTCGTCGCAAGTCGCAGTGCCCATATGCCATGGTCTCCTTTGTATTTCGGTTTATAACGGAAATACACCAAAACACAGAAAAGCTCGACAAAACGCCACATATCGGATTTCAAATTTTATAGTGCCGCATCTATAACCCTGTTGGGTCTGCTTGTATCGCCATCGCAAGTTGCACGGTCTATAGGTCTTCAGCCCTTTATACGTGGTCACGATCCCACTTTGCCGATTGCATTCGCCGATTACCAATCGACACTATTGGAATATCTCACTTCGCACAGCCTGCGGTCCATTTGGCATCACCCCTTTGATATATTGCGATGCGATAGTCGCAGTCGCATATCGTTGTGTCTCCAGGCCCGTAGTAAGTCCTTCCCTTTTAAACTTGCGATGCGATATACGTGGCTGATCTACGCGCTGATCCGATGGTCCACGTTATATCGCTGGATCGCAGTTGCAACTCACTTAGGGTTAGCGTTGATATGCCTCACTGAGCTCCACCGATGCGATCTGCCGACCTCCTCCGATGTGATCTGCTGATTTGATCTAAACCATTGATCAGCCTAATCCAACGGCTCCTGTGCAATGGCATTTGAACCTTCGATTAGCTCTGTTTTTGCCAATCCTTAGTTTTTTTCTTCTGCGATAGTGTTTTTCGATAGCTGAAGGCATAATGGTTTTGAGGATTTAGGATCCATTTTGGATTGTTTTTGTGGTTTTAAGATCCATTTTGGATCACGCCTTCCCACTGAAAAGCTTTTGGACCACCAAAAGTTGGTTTTTAGTATTCGAGCAAGTGAGGATACTGCGCCCTCACTTGTCCAATCTCCATCCATCGAGCTCTGCTTGGTTTTGAACCTTTGAGTCCTATTCTCAGGTACTTGACATCCCCTTGACGCGTAGTTCTTACCTTCCTGTCCAGAACTGTGCCTTCCTGTAGCTCATCAAGATATTCAGGCAACAAATCCTCAATAGAAAGCAACTGACTTTGCTCTTCAGGGTCTTCAATTAGTGAAGGTTCATACAATCTCAGGTTTTTTGCATTTATGACTGAATAGATTTGCATATAGGCTGGTAAATCAAAGCGAAAAGCATTTTCACCAGTTTTTTCAAGTATCTTGAAAGGTCCATACCTTATTGGTTTTAGCTTCTTACCTTCACCTTGCATTCTGTCTTTGTTGATGTATAGCCAGACTTGATCACCAACTTGAAAATTATGCTCAACTCGATGCTTGTCATGTCTTGCCTTGTACTTGGTCTGACTTCTTTCCAGCTGTTCCTGTACTGCCTGGTGAATTTCTTAGATTTGTTTAATGAACTTGGTTGCTTTGTCCACATCGCTGTGTCCATCAATTGTTATGTCTTTACCAAAGACAAAATCCAAGGGAGACTTTGGTATAAAACCAAAACAAGTCTCAAAAGGAGATCTCTGAGTAGAAGAGTGTTTGGCACGATTGCAAGCATGCTACACATAACACAAATGCTCATCCCAAAGCTTGGGATGCTTGCTGCAATATCCTCTAAGCAACTAGATCACTATACCGTTGACCACTTCTGTCTGACCATCTATTTGTGGATGAAATGTTGTGCTCTTTTTCAACTTGGTGTCCATCAACTCCCATAAACTTGACCAAAACTTCCCAACAAATCGAGAATCTCGATCAAATATAATAGAAGTGGGTAACCCAAAATGAACCCATACATTCTGAAAGAACAACTTTGTTGTTTGTTCAGTTGTAACCTGCTTGTTACATGGTATTAAGATACACATTTTACTGAACCTATCCACAACAACATACAAATAATCATGACCTTTCCTAGACTTTGGAAATTCCCCAACATAATCCATGGAAACACTTTCCCAAGGACGAGAAGGAATTGGAAGTGGAGTGTACAAGCCTAATTTGCTATTATTGGGCTTGCTTGTAGCACACATAGTACACCCTTTGATATATCTAGAAAATGTCTCATGCATTCTTGGTCAATAACAAAATCTTTGCAATTGTGCAACTGTTTTATGTACACTAAAATGACCTAATATGAGAGAAGTATGTGCTTCTCGAATTATGTTAAATCTTTTAGTTTGTGGAATGCATAACTTTCCCAAATGATATAAGAGTTAGTCCTTTACATAATAATCCAATTCTTCTACCTGTTTGCCATGACTTAAAGTTGCATATACATATTTAAAATCTACATGTTGAGCATATTGTTCAATGCAACTTTCATGCATTACTAAGTTATGCTTAAGTATAGTAGATGCATTTATGATTGGTCTTTATAACATGTCTGCAACCTTATTGTGTATGCCCTTCTTATATCTGATGACTAGATGAAATTGCTGTAGAAAACCCATCCACCATAATGTCTTGATTGCTGCAATTTAGTTTGTGAGTGAAAATATTGAAGTGGTTGATGATCTGTATGTATGATTGTTTCTTTTCCACTTTTTCACACTTTGTACTAATGCATACAACTCTTTATCATATGTAGGATAATTAACTACTGTAGAAGCAAATGTCTCATAATGATAGCATATGGGTTTTCTGTGTTGCATGAACACTGCTCCCATGGCATAGTCACTGGCATATGTCTCAATCTCCAATGGACATTGAAGATCTTGCAGTGTTAGTACTAGTGTTGTACTAATTTTCTCTTTTAAGGTGTCAACGACTTTCTGTTGTTTGCCTCCCCACTGAAACACCTGTTTCAAACTTGTTAAAGCATGTAATGGAGTTGTAATCAATGGAAAATTAGCAATAAACTTTCTCCAGTATTGTGCTGCCCCTAGGAAACTCCTAACTTCTGTAGCAGATTTGGGTTTAGGCCAATTCACAATGACTTCAACCTTAGAGGGATCTACCTTCAATTCACCACCCCCTACAATATAACCCAAATAATTTAAATATGTTCTTCCAAATTCACATTTTGATAGTTTTATATATAGGTTTTCTCTTTTTAAAACATCTAAAGTTTGCTTTACATGCTTCACATGGTCTTCCCATGTCTTAATAAAAACAAGAATATCATCTAGATAAACAATTACAAAGTCATCAATAAAATGTCTAAGTACATCATTCATAACTCACATAAATGTAGCAGGGGCATTAGTTAAGCCAAAAGGCATAACCAACCATACATACAGTCCTTTCTTTGTCTTGAAATCAATCTTCCATGCATCTTGTTCTGCAACTCTGACCTGATGATAGCCACTTCGTAAATCTAACTTAGAAAAGTAAACTGCTTCTTTTAGTTGATTTAACAAATCATCTATACAAGGAAGATGATAACGATTCTTGCTCGTTATTTTATTTAGTGCTCTATAATCAATGCACATTCTCCACGAACCATCTTTCTTTCTCACCAGCATGATTGGGGATCCACAATTTGATGTGCTTGGTTGTATGAACCCTTTATCTAGAAACTCTTGTACCTGCTTCTTTATCTCTGCATTCTATAAAGCTGATAACCTGTACATTCCAATGTTAGGTAATGGAGCATCTTGCTGCAAACAAATATCATGTACTATTTCCCTTTTAGGTGGCAGACCTTTAGGTTCTTGAAATAGGATATCGTATTTTGAAACAACTTTAAATAAATCAACTTTTTGTTTAGCATCACAACCTTCAAATGCATTGGTTTTGTCAGGGTCCTTTTCCATTACAACCATTCATAAAAATTGCTTACTTGAATTCACAATTCTTTTCATCTGTCCTGAGTTTATGAGAGAATAGTTTCCTTTGAGTTTATGAGCTCTTACAATGTATTCTATTCCATTTTTAGTGAGTTGATACTTATTCTTAGCTCTATAGAAAATAGCTTTTCTATCATACAAGTATGGACTTTCCAAAACAATACCACATATATCGAATGAAACTATATCTAACTCAACCTCATCTACAAATGTTGACCCAATAGCAAACCTAAGTTTACATTGTATTGTTACTTGCAGCTTTGTTTTATCACACACCCAACCCAATGGATATGGCTTCTCATGAGGTTTTGTTTTCAGTCCCAACTTCTTTACAATTGTTTCAGAAATCAGATTTACTTGTGATCCACTATCAAACAAAGTATCAATCTTATTATGCTTAGAAATCACTCTAATACGAAAAATCTCATTTCTTTCCCTCTCATTATTTTCATTATCAACAGATTGTGCAGAATTACTTGTGGATGCTTCAGAATCTTTACCTTTAATACTTGTGGTTGTAACTGTTGTTTCATCAGCCGAATCTGACCCCAAGTCTTTCTAAATAGCAGCAACATTCTTCCTCCTTTCCACCTAACTTCTTAGGTTTCATCTTTAGATGCAAAGACCAACAGTGTGCCTCATCGTGTCCTTCTTTCTTACAATGAGTGCATGAAGGTTTATCCTTCTTTACAGTGTTTTCGTTCCTCTCCTTCCATTTAGTTTCTTCTTTTCCTTATTCTTGTTTACAAAATGTTTAGATGACTTCCAAACCTTTGGGTTTACATTCTTACCTTTAGCCTTTAGATGTGTTGCTTGGACTGATACATCATCTAAGCTAGTGGGATTAAACATGAGTATAGTATGCTTTAAATAATTATGCAAACCACCTGCATACTTCAATAAAGTCTCAAGTGAGTCCAAGGATATACCTAGAGTCAAAGCTATTTTTCTGAATTTATGATTATAACTTTGTACACTCTGACCCTTCAATTGCCGAAGAGTTTTCTAACTCATCATTGCCTGCTACATGTAAGCCAAAGGATAGAACTACTTTTTGATAGCAGAAACAAATTCATTCCAGGTAGAAATGATTTTACCATATTTTTGCATATCAACTTGTGTCTTGCTTTCCCACCATACTAGAGCAGAAACAAATTCATTCCAGGTAGAAATGATTTTACCATATTTTTGCATATCAACTTGTGTCTTGCCTTCCCACCATACTAGTGCAGTTCCTCCAAGTCGAAGTCTAGCCAGCTGAATCTTCCTCCTTTCTGAATCAATGTTCAATCCCTGCCGTATACATCAATCTGTCTTATCCAATTATCTAGCTTCTCTGCATTTAGTTCTCCATCATAAATTGGCAAATCAAACTTCACATCTAATTTAATCAAAGAAGTTTTCTTCTTTTTCTTATCAGAGCTAGTTTTATGCGAAGAAGATGATGAGGATGATGAAGGTGATGATGGAGGAGATGGTGGAGGAGTTATTCCTCCTTTTCCTTTGTCCTCTTTGTCTAGTTTGGGTATTGTGGTGCTTTCACCTCGACCCTTCTTAAATTCCAGATACATTTCTTCCACCATGGTTCAAAGTGTCTTAAAACTCTCTATAAACTGAGATTCTGATCCCAGTGGAGTTTTTTCTGCCATTATCCATTTAGAAAGTGATTTTCCAATCTCTAGATTGGCCTCAACAAGTTCTCCTTCTCCTAGTCTGAGCTTTGATCTAGTTAGCGTTCAAACTCCCAGCACAAGCTTGCCTAACCTTAACAAAACCAAAAACAAATGCAAAACCAAACACTTTGATACCACTTGATCTGAAAATGGGTTCTTAAGTCTATATTAAGGTATTGAAGTCTTATGTCCAGGAAATTCCTATTCCACTTAGTGCAATGGATCGATAATATTGTAATGAAATGGACAATAAATAGTTATTAAAAACACAACAAAACACATACATCAACACAATCAAACTAATAATGGAGTTCACTAGACTTCTTGGCTACGTCTCCTAGTCCAAGCTATTAGTATCGGCCTCTATATTTTTCCTTAAAATAGATTTTTAAGTGTATGAGCTCAAGCAAAGCTTTAGCAAACAACAATAGTGACAATACACAGGGATTCCTCGAGTCTAACGAGCAACAATCTCTCCCTCTCGTGCCTGTGTCAGACTATTTGCATTCATGCATTTTTACTGCCTCTCTCTGTCTCGCCTCTGTCCTCTCCTGTCCTCTGTCCTGCCATTTGATGGCTTTTAAGCCAATTGGTGCTATCGGTTCAATCCCCTTCTAGGGCTCTCTAGTTCTCGGCGCTGTCCCTTCATCTCCCCATCGAGCGTTAAACAATCATGATAATAACGCTCGAGGCATCAGGCCACATGTTCTACCTGTTTTACAATGGAAAGGACCACTGGCGTGGGTGAAATCCCCGAGAATACGCTTCTCTATTTACACAGAGAAATACACAAGAATACAATAAAATAGTGAAAATTTTCGCCAAGCCAGACTTCAAATGGTATTAAATCCGACCTGTAATCCTCTCAGGTTTGCGTTCCATCGCCGTCGCAAGTTGTAGTGCCCATATGCAATGGTCTCCTTTGTATTTTGGTTTTATAACAAAAATACACCAAAACACAGAAAAGCACGACAAAGCACCGCATATTAGATTTCAAATTTTATAGTGCCATATCTATAACCCTGTCGGGTCCGCCTGTATTCGCTATCGCAAGTCACATGGGCTATGGGTCTTCGCTCCTTTGTACGTGGTCTCAATCCCACTTCGCTGATTGCATTCGCTGATTGCCGATCGCCGCCATCGGCATATTGCACTTCGCACAGCCCACGGTTCATTTGGCATCATCCCTTTGATATACTGCGATGCGGTAGTCGCAGTCGCATATCATTGTGTCTCCGAGCCCACAGTAAGTCCTTCCCTTTTAAACCTGCGATGCGATATACATGGTCTCCACCATTGATCTGCGCGCCGATCTGACTGTCCACGTTATATCGCTGGATCACAGTTGCAACTCACCTAGGGTTAGTGCCGATATGCCTCGCTGACCTCAGCCGATGTGATCTGTCGAACTCCTCTGATACAATCTACCAATTTGATCTGGACCGTTGATCGGCCCGATTCGATGACTCCCGTGCAACGGCATTTGAACCTCCAATTAGCTCGATTTTTGCCAATCCTTAGTGTTTTTCTTTTGCGATAGTGTTTTCCGATAGCTGAAGGCATAATGGTTTTGAGGATTTAGGATCCATTTTGGATTGTTTTTGAGGTTTTAAGATCCATTTTGGATCAGGTCTCATAATTATCTGTGAATCACTAAGAATCATTGTTCCCTTATATCATTAGCTGCATTATCATCCATTAGGTCATACATACATTTTTCATTCATTCACAAATCAAAACATGAGGAGAGCCATACATCATCACTGTCATAATACATATTCATAACTAGCATAATAACAATAGAAATGCCAATAATACATCAGCCATAGAATCCACATATAAACCAATACATTTACACATAAGATACCAACGAAAGAACCTCTTATTAATGAATGCAAAATCCAACTAGGTATGGGACTACCATGTTCCACCGAACCATAGATTGGCTGAGCCAAATATCTCTTTAGCGAATCACCCTTGTGCCATATTCTAAGCATAAATGTGGGACTCAAACTAAAAGAACCAACCAAGGCATCCCGAGGTTAAACCATCTGACCCTCATACATAGAAACCAGGCTTTACTGCAATCCACACCAGATCACTAGGCCAAAACTAAAAATGTAATAACATGCTTTACCATGATCTCCACCAGACCACTAGGCCAAAAAAAGCATGGATGCCACTAGATCTCTCCACCTACACCGTGAGGAATTTTCCTGTCTCCTAGTCTCTCAGGCTTTATCACAACCCATAGTCTAATCCAGGGATCACTAGGCCCTAAACCTGGACTCCACCCTCTACGCTTTACCATATATCCCACCATTTTCCAAAAAGGATTCTTAGGCCTAATCAAGGGAAACCACCTCTAGGGTTTACCGTATATCCTGCCATTAACTCGTCGAGGATTCCTAGGCCCACTGAGGCACACAATACTTAGCTTTACTGCAACTCACAATTTAGTTTAGGGGTCACTAGGCCAATGGCTTTACTACAATATAAAGTCTGGTTGAGAGATTACTAGGCCATGTGTTTTTTCTTTCGAAGATCCACTTCACTCAACTTCGAATCCATTCGACAATCCATCTCAACCAAAATATGAGAACATGTTGTGTTGTGAAACAACCCCCCATTTATTTTACATAAATGACTTAGGATATTATTGTATAAATAAATGGGGACCCTTGAAAAATTAAAAAACATAGGAATATATTTTAGTTTAGGGTTTTGTTAAAAATAAATTTGATTATTAATAAAAAAATCCTCATTAAAGCTTGAATGACTTGAATAAGGCTTACCTTAAATAAAACCCGACAATATTGCATGTCACAAAGTTTCAAAGAAACAAAGTTTTATTTACCCTTTCGAAACTTGCGATTGCCATAAAAGATATCCCTTAGGAACCAAAACTATCTATTCCTTAAAAATATTAAGTATTGATGAAATTCCTTCAAGACGAAATTCCCCGCATCGCAACCTTATAACAAAAGTGATATATCATATGACCAAGGAACTATTGTGAAATGTGATAAGCTACTAAACCTGACGAAACAATAAAACACACTCTTTAAAAATATCGCATTCAGATAAATCGCAAGAGTATCAACATGCTCCCCACTTGTATCATTCCCAATTCCCTCGATTGTGATAAATCTATTTCTTAAAGAACGTGCCTAAGGAAAATCATAAAGCTAAAAGCAAAAGCCATGATTAATAATAAACCCATGGGCCCACTACAATGTCACATCACTTCTTTCAATTTCGCAAATTGCTAAAAAAGCTTTTTCCCATATCCATTCTCCGCTACTCCCAAAACCTCTGATTGTGATATTGTGATTGTCACAATCACACATCTCTCATACTTAATAAACGGATACAGTGATATCACCATCGGATATCTGCAAAGTACTTGAAGATAAGTTTTATTTACCATTTGAAAATATTTTGCGATGTGATATATTAATGAATAATAAATAACCACGCGAAGCCATGATTTCAGTTATTAAAGGATTCTAAGGGTATTTATGATTTCAAATCCCAAGGAGATTTGATAGTCGGTCTGTGTTGGGCGCGGGATCCCCAAGGCATGTTTTGGGGCTTAAAGCCCAAGTTTTGGCCAAGTCCATTGTAAAGACTCCTCGATTTGTGGGCGCGGAGCGTGAAGTCATAATAGAGTCATAGAGTTGTCTGCCCTTGTTTTTATAATGTAATTTCAGTTTGTAAGATTTACCCATGGTCCGCAGACCATGGGAGTGTATAAATAGAGCGAGGCTCTAAGTTGTAAGAGGAGAAATAGTTAGAAATATAGAGGAATGATGAGTCTAAGAGATTGAAAAGGCATTGAATCAAGTATAAATCGTGGTTTTGGGTCGTAGAGTAGGAGAAAGCTCTGCAGTTGAGTGCGCAGAGGCATAGTAGTCTGCAGTTGAGTGCATGGACCCCTGTAGTTGCGTGCATGGGGCAGGTCAAGTCTGTAACCATGGAAGGAATTAATAAAAGAGAAGTTATATCATAATTCTATGTATCTTTTCCTGTTTGTGTTATTGGGTATGAATTGCACTTTTACTATTTATTTACTACGCGAACTCATATGAATGTTCTGAATAAGTAATTATAACATAAGGGATCCAGTTACATGAAGATAATTAACTAGTGTAAGAAGATAAGTAAGATCTTGGGTGTGACTTAGGGAAATAGCACAGAGCGCTGCTCCAGTAGTGCGGAAGCCCACAACCCCTGGTTAGGGTTGCACGAAGGTGAATATATCGAGTCGCGAAGGCCAGGAAAGTGCGCAAAGTAACCTGTGCATAGGAACTAATAGTTGGACGAAATCAAACCCTCATACATCTCAAGGGTGTAGAAACCTAGTACCAACACCCCCCATACTACTTCAGGTGAGACCTCAGTTCGTGCTCTGCGAACTGTTGCTGAAAGGGCTAGTAGTATTGGGATTTGTTCGGGTAATTAACTCCGAACCTGGGTCAAGCCCCTACAAGCCAACAAATGGTTCTGTTATTGGGACCGAGATCTGCATAGAGATGTATGATGTCGCATCACTAGAATCCAACTAAGAAGGAAAGCGAAGATTGGATTGACAGGAGAATTCATGAGTCTGCGGCGCATGAGAATAGGAATCCACAATTGACAAAAGAGGAGTGGTTAGACTGCTACCTATATACAGAAATCTATGAAATTTTCTTCGTGTCATTCCCCATTGAGCTGTACAAGTGGATCGCGAAGCTAGCAGATAGCCAAGGAAGGTGCAAGATTGACAGTCCTATTGTGTGGACTCTAGAATTGGTGCGCAGGTTAGAAGCATCAGAGGATAAGATCGCACACACTATTGATCATTGGCTCGATCGAATTATAGGAGGATTCATTGTTGAATTCGCGGTAGATTATTCAATAAGCTACAGCGAGGCGGAGCGACAGTTCCTCAAGGGACCGTGAGGTAAGTATGTTAAGTCTTTGAACACTTGGATTAAAATTCTACTGTGCAAAAAGCGAGTTGTGTGAATACATTGATGTTTGGGGCTGTGTGAAGTAGTAGAATTTACATAAACGAAGGTACTACAGAACTAGAAACTAGCCCCTTGATCTCACCCCTGCACAGTAACGAAGAAGAGCTTACGCAGGTATCTCCGCATAGTGCGATCAACTTGATAAGGCAAAGGATTCCGCGCATACCACCCCACCCGCACCACCGCTAGTTTCGCAATCATCACCTCCATCCTCACCCACACCACCTCCACCACCGCCACGGTTTAATATGGTGAGCTTGATAAAGTTACCTGTGTTCAAAGGAGTCGGAAATGAAGATCCGTACTAGTTATGATTCTTAGCGAAGGCTATAAGGGAAGCACAGGGAGTGACAGATGATGCTATCAAGAAAGCTACATTGGTTAGCGCTCTGCAGGATTGTGTATTGACCTAGTACATTAAGCACTCAAGCGATCACCCGAATGCAGGAATTGCGGAGGTCTAAGCCGCGATAACTAAGGAATTTAGCAGGCCAAAGACATAAGCGCAGTCGATAATTGGGTTCAAAGAAATCACGATGCTACCAGGTGAGACTCCTTGGGAGTTGGATCAAAGGCTGAAATGCATGATTCGCGAAGCCAATATGACTCTGAGAGATGGGCAACACTGCACATGGTTTGTAGCATAACTAGCACCGCATCCGAGGAACACGTTGTCACAGCAAAGGATAACAACTCAAGCCGAAGCGTTAGAGACCATGATGAGACTAAGGGGCGACAACTGAATTAGAAGATTCTCCCACACTATCTACTAAATCTGATTTAGGAGAAGAACCTTTCTTCACTTCTATAAGGGAACATATTGCAGTTGAAGAAGTAGAATCATCTGGAGAGGAAGGAAAGGAAGAGACTCTCTCTCATCAGCCATTAATATAAGAACCTGTTGTGGTAAAAACACAACCCCCCATTTTTGACTTGCTCAACTCAAATAATGGGGACCCTTTCTATAAAATTTTTGGCTAAACACCTTTTTGGATTTTTATTTTAGTTGATTGCCCTACGCTTTTGTTAATTTTTAGTTTTCTTTGGATTCTTGTTTTGATTGTTTTCTTAGAATCGATTTTTTACAAGCTTCCCAATGATGCTTGTTTCGCCTCATTTGGTCAACTGGTTCGAAAATGGCACTCTTATGAAGTCTCATCATTTATCTAGCCTGGGTTAAAAATGCATAAAATGTACAATATTTCATTTTGTAGATAAATTAGTTCAATAATGCATTAATTTTAAATATTAACCCGTAGCGAGTTTTTACTAACATTTTTCATTTTTAGTTATGCAGCGAAATTATTAATTATCGGGATTTTAAGAAATTCACTCTAATTTCCAAATCAAACTCTAATCCCAAAATCCAAACATTCAAGTGGCTGTAGTTTATTTTTCAAGTGGCTGTAATTTAGTTAATTTCATAACTAAATTTCATTAAAATAAAATTAAAACAAAACATTAATTTTATATATTAAATTTCAAAATAATTAAATTAATTATTATATAAAATATAATTAATTAAAATTAAAATTAAAATTTAATATATAAAATTAATATATATAAAATAAAATGGTTTGATCGCGTCGGGACTTTTATCGCATCGCAAGTTTATTCGCAACATATTTTAAAAGCCCCCGATATACCATAAGCCATACCCCGATGCGATATCGCATCGGGGAAGTTCACTTGACATGTTTTAATGAGCCCCTTCATACCTCCGATCGCCGATAACCAAAGGGCAATGAATCGCATCGGGAGTTTTCATTTGATATAAGTTAATGCCCCGACACCACTCTTCCTCTGATGCGATAAGTCAATCTTTCATTTCAATGTTAATAACTCCATTCATGGTTATTAAATGGTTTATATAGTAACGTATGGTGTGATATATGTTTAAATATAGTAAGGTATGGTGTGATATATGTTTAATTTGATATGTTTAAATATATTAACGTATGGTAAGGTAGGTATATAAGTTTAAAGATATTATATAATATATTAAATTATTTTTTTTTTTTTTTATATATTTTAATTATTAATAGTTATTAATTAATAATGAATTTTTTAATCAGATTAATAATTTATGAATATTTAATTGATTTGATTAATTTAGATTTAAATATCATTTAGAATTAGTTTCTTTAATTAGATTAAATTCGTTTATAAATAGTTACTTAAATATTAGTTAGTTAGATTAATAATTAGCAATTAAATTAGAATTAATTAAGGACTAATTTAGGATTTAATTTTTAATTCAAATTTTGATTTTTTAGCCCAGCGATAGAATTTCCAGATTTACATCAGATTTGACCCATCAACTTTGGAAGCTCATAAATTGAGTTCTACTTGGCCAAATGAGGCCCAGGACGGCTCATTGGAAAGAGAAAATCAAGGAAAACATTTTGAAGGAGGTTTCATCAACAGATTTGATTATTTATTGGGCCAAAAATTAGGCAGAAGATTAGGCTCTGAATTTTGAAAACAAAATCAATTTTCTGAGTTATTGTTTTCAATTTCATTTGTCCAAAGCCTCTTCTAATTGCAGATCCATTGGTCAATAATATCCTTTGCCAATCAAATCATTGCAAACATCAATACATAGCTTATATTTTATTTTCAGTTATTTATTTAAATAGAATTTGATTGAATTTGATTTAATTGCCAGAAATGATATTTTGATTGCATTTTAATTTATTTTGATTTCTCTTGCAGGAAAACAGTGGAAAAAATATGGAGAAAAGGATTTCAAGCAATGAGAATGCTACAACAATTAAAGATTGGAATTAGGAGCAAGAAAAATGATATTTGGCAGATTTCTCTTCAACAAACTCCCATCTCCAAAATTCCTTCACAAATATTATAAATAACAGATTGCAGAATGTAAAAGGGGCTGCTCTCCTCTGCAATTTTAGAGTTTCTAAAAGCACTATTGTAATTGGAATTTAGAGTTGTAGGAGGGAGGAGTGAAAAATCTCAGATCTGGGGATTATTAAGGATTTTCCCTTTGTATATTGAATTATGCATGAAAAACAAAGCTTGCACTATTGTGGCTCTAGTTTTGAAGGCAGAAGTTCAAGCAATGTAAAGGGCTGTTGGAGACCAAGAACAGAGAAATGGATGCAATAAATTGGGTATTTCTAATACTATGTCAAATATCAGTTTTAATTTATGGTGATATGAATGTGTCATTTTATCATGTTGTGCACTATTGCAATATGGGTTATTTGTCTCAATCTTGTTATATGGTATCTCTGTTTTATGGATTAATTTCTCATTTTTGGAGTAACTACTTACTCTAAAATCTGTCTTATGAAACTGATTTATTGAATGGTAATGTGTTGTGAACTATTTCCACATATCATTATTCAATTATTGGATTTATTGATTTGATAATCAATATCATTTTGTGAACTACTTCCTGAATGTTGTTGGTTTATTATTTCAATTTTAAGGTCTCAATAGAATGTGTTTTGGTAACCATAATATCAGTTAATTGAACTACTTCATTAACTTGATATTCATTATAAACAAGATATATTTAAATCCCAATACTTTGATTATCTTGCTCTTAGTTGGGTTAGATCTATATCTGCCTAATTAAGATAGGATTTAGATTAATTTCTTTTGCTTGCATCATAGAATAAACTTGCATTTAGAGTAAAATCTATATTCTTTTAAGTCCTCTCCTCAAAGAGGCAAAATTTTAGTTGTGGCTTGGCTGAACCCAAATCAACTTAAGGGTCATTCTCTTGCCTGATCAGCAAGGAGAAGTGATCTGATATCCCTGTCTATTGATATGTAAAGATACATCATAAACCAATAGCAATAGGGAGAAGGTAACTGGACCTAGATGAACAGTCGGAGCCACCACACCAAACGGAAAAGGAGCTGCTTTTAAGGTCTGGGCCGGGTGGTTATCCCCCAATGTTGTTGCAGCGATTTTCGAGGCATCAACATTTTTGGCGCTAGAAGGAGGGCTTGAGATTTTTGTCTATTGGAGTCTTTTCGATTTTAATATTTTATTTATTGCAATGGCTCCTCTTAAACTTCCAATTTGGAGTTGTATCTATGGACGTGCATCTTTCAATACTCCACCCGAAGTGGTAAGACTCTTGTCTCAGGCAAAGTTTAATGGTAAGGGAAATCCCTCTGCTTTTAACCATGTCTTTCAATTTCTTCAAAATATTTCAAATTACAATTTTCAAGGAATTGATGAAGGCATTTTATGTAGGATTTTTATTCTCACATTTGCGGCAAAAGCCAGAAGCTAGTGTAGAACTCTTCCAGTTGCCTCAATCCACAGCTGGGATCAGTTTGTTACAATTTTCATTTCTAAAGTTGACGGCTACGATTATGAACAGGTATGTGAAGAAATTGAATATCTACGAAGGTTTGAAAATGAGTCTGTTAATGATTTTAATAGTCGATTTCATTTGAATTGCCTAAGATTTAAAGACGAAGACAAACCTACGAAAGAAGAATCATTAGATTGGTTTCAATGTATTTGTTCTCTTCCACCCATTCCCAATCCATATGAAATTAGTTCAAGTTTTGTTTCATCCCCTTCCAACATAAATGAAAATCCCAACATGGATGTGCAAATAAATGGTGATGGAGTGGTTTCACGAAACTTGGAAAATATTTCCATTCAAATGCAAGAAGACAACAATAGCAATTTTGGGGAAGAAGCCGCCTTGAAATAAAAAAGCTACTTTGAAGTAAATTCGGAAAATCAAATCGCAAATCAGCAAGTACAAGCAACAATCAAAGTAAATAAAATGCAAACTGTTGTACAAATTTCTGAATTTCTCCATGATGAGCAAATGCCAAAATCAGAGCAGCAAAGCAGCCTTCTTCAATAAAGCATGAGTATGCAAAGGAATGATATGCAATCTGAAATTTACAATGACCATAGTGCACAAGAGCTCTCAAACAGAGACAATTTTAAATGCATTGTTTCAGGTTCACATTTTTCCCTTTATCTTGATGTTTTAATGATACTAATTTTTCTCCTCTTAGTATCAATGATATTTCAGAAAATACAGAGGCTGATCTAAATGAATTTCCATTAAGCTTTTAACAAGATAGAGAAGCAATTAGTGATCATTCTTTTTCCATTAATGAACATGAAATTCTTGTCCCTCCTTGTTTTGATATATTGGATGAGATTGAAGGGAATTCTACAGAATTTTGTGAGGTCATTTATGATAATTACTCTGATATTGAGGATGGTGATTTCTATTCTTCTCAAGAGAATCCTCATGATAAAATTCAAATAACATCTAAGGATGAGGAACGCTTCAATTTAGGAATTATCCCAACTAATCCTCATTTTAGAGCAGCAAATTATCTTCATGATTTCACCATTCAAGAAATCATTCCAATTTATGATTCATATGAGGATCAAACTCCCATTCCTACTCATAATCATAATTCGTTTTCTAATTCACAAGTTGGAATTCAAAATTTTTTAAATTCCATAATTTTGGCCAATCCTTGTGAAAATGAAATCATTTCAAAACAATCCCAATTGTGCTGTAACGTTAGTTGTACAAATAGTGATTTCATTTTAGTTTTTCTTTCTCAGTTATTTTGTTTAAATTTGGATTTATTTTCTGATTTTATTTTGCAAAATTTTCACACTTTTCGCTGGCATATTGAATTCCTTATTATCAAACACTCAATTGATGCATTGCCCAATTGGGAAATTGAAGTTTCATATTATAATCATGAGCATCAAAGGATATTAATATTCCAATTTATATCAATGCTAATGATTCATCAAAAACTTCTATCTTTTCAAAGGAAATGTCGACAAGAGAATGTATTTTTGCAATTTGGCCAGCAATTCAATTCAATTAATAATTTGCCATTTTATTTGAAAGGCTTCCATCCATTTTTCATTGACTGATTTGAAAATTGTTTGGAAATTTTTCCTTCAAGGAAAATTGTCAATGATTTAACATTTGTACATAACACTAACAATTTTTTTCAAGTCAAACAATTTGAAAACTCATATCCACAATTCGGCCTATCATCTCCTCTTTTGAACATTTCCCAATCACTAATGAAAATCCATCCAGATTTTTGTGATCCAATTGGTATCGAATTGAAAAGGAAATTTCATGAGAAAGAGATTTTAAATCAGTTACTAACAATAACTATACATTTTGATTTCATATTTATTTTTCTTAGTTTAGTTAGATTTTTATTCTTATTACTAACATTTGAACTGTACATAAATGCGGGAATAAAAATGAGAGAATGGTTACACTGGAAATATGACTATACCTAGCCATTTTCATGTATATGGTTAGAATAGGAGTAGAATTAATTTAGTTAGCCTGTTTTATGTAGTTAATTTAATTGCATTAGTTCTGTAGATTAAAAAATAAAACAAAGCAATCAGCCTTTTCATACATGTTCAGTGGAAACATTTTTCCTTATCAGAAGATTTTAATTCTTGCTTTCCTTTTTGAAATTTCTTATAGCGATATCTCTGCTCTGCCTATTTTGAATAATGTCTTGATTAAACTCAATTAAAGTTGCACTTGGTATCGATTGCCTCAAAGCCACTTTTCTTTATTTCGAGATTTCCTTCTAAAATTTTCTTTTGAAATTCCTATGGTAAGGATTTGAGGATATAAAAGCTTCATGATCCCATTATCCTATGAGATGTATGATTGACTATGATAAACCTAATTTTAATTCAATCATTATCAGTCAATCAAACCTGTCACGATGATCATATGAAGTTCATATTATATTCCTCGGAATTTGCCAAACGCTGATCTTAAGGATGCCCATTTTGCCAAGTGCACACATTTAAATCTGTTTTGATATTTTTCTACAATTAGTGGCTTAATCTCATTTTAATCTTTAGTTTATTATCTGATGCTGTAAAATGCATCATCTTTATTTACTGAAGGCATTATTGAACAACCACTATAACAATACAAATTTTTATCAAGATTAATTCGCAATGAGCAGAGGTAATAAATTGTTGTTTCACTTCAAAAGGGAAGCATAGCTTAATATTTATTTATGATAAATTTTACATTTCCTGAACATGAATAAAAAGATTTTATTCAAGTTGATTGTACACTTAGATTTAGAATAAATAATGAGATGATTTTAATTAAAGGAAGAAACTGAAGATTTATCAGGTAAAATTTACAGACAAATTCCTTTCAGGTACGCATTTACAACTTTATTCTCATCCATTATTAATTCACCTTTTCCTTAGTTTATTTTTGATTTGTGCTCTGTTTTATTCGCAGGTTTTTATTTCTTTTCAAAAACTTGAAGTAAGCAACAAACCCAATTCAAATTTGCAATAGGCTCAGGGAAATTTTATTTGTAATGCATTAGAATTTTAGCCATTTTTTAATTTTGCTTTTATTCACTTAGAAAACCCAATTGAAATTTCAAGGAATATCATAAGACCATTCGCATCATAAGATTTCATCGGAAGTAGTTCTTAGCATTTCTTTGCTCATCAAAGACCTCCGATGTATTATCTTACTCATATGCCACATCGCATTTCACAAATTGGAGGTTTGCAAGTGAAGTATACTTCCATAATCAAATCATTGATCTCCGATAAATCACATTACCGATATTGCGATGACCACATAATTACGGACCCGATATGAAATTCAAATCAAAGTCATAAAATTATCGCATCCGTTTAATCGCAATAATGGTAAGAACATAACTTTTAAAGGGTCGATGTCTCGGATCCGATATGTTATCAAATTTACATCATAAAGTTATCGGGTCCACTCTTCATCGCATATCGGCATATCAAATATTGTTGTTGATCGCCGACTAGCCACGTCATTCATCGCATATCGACATCGTAAGAATCATATCGTGTTACATCGGGTACCAAAAGTTTGCCAATCGCCGATATCGCAATCGCTTCGTCGCATTGTTATTTATACTTACGTCAAATCTCTGACTCTGCGATGTGCGATGCGCGATATGGGAAGCACAGTGTAAATATGCCCCAATCTCCGATATAATATTTCTTTAAAGATGCGATCACTCCATCTCATAGCATAACTTCTCATCGCATATTTTCATATCGGCGATTCGCCATTGCAACATTTGATGCGAGAACTTCCAATGCATGCCTCTAAGCCGTTAACATTTAATCAATATATGGCATAGCAACAAAAGGTGAAGTCTTGTAAATTAAAATTCAAGCATGGTGAAGAAACATGTTGTGTGGATCATCCGATGAGTCGATGTGTTAAAACGAGCTTGGGTAACCACTATGGGAAAAAGGCAATTGATGACAAATTTGCAGCATACAAAAATCATTTCAATTTCTCAAATTTTCATTCTCATCTCTGATGCATTTCTTTTATTTCAATTCCCCTGAGCACTAAGCATTCCATTTTTTTTACTGCTTGCTTTAGTTTAAATAAAATAAATAATGATTTTGGGGTTATATGATTTTGGTAAGTTTGACTTTTTCATGTTTTTAACATTAATTAAAATAAGAAGTCAGCCACTTCGGAGAAACTGATACCTTTCAGGTAAGATCAAAAGCAATGATCCAATGGTAAGATTCATTTGCCCACTTTCATTAATTTCCGTTTCGTTGCTTTAGTTTCAGTTTTGTTTTTCTGATATATGAATCTGTTTTGCAGCGATTCATAAAAGCCTCCAATCCTCTGCCGGATCATATTCTTGAAGTCCATACTCTTCTTCTGGCTTTATTTCAATAAGCAGCGATAATCTTCATCGAAAAAGCTACACTAGGAAGTTTCTGAACCTTTAATCTGTTTCTTTAAGCATTCCTTTTTTAGAAAATGGTTAAGATGATGCTTGGAAACAAGAAGATTCATATTAGACAGAAAGTATTCATTGTGGCTGAATTGAAATCGTCGTTGCTATCCAAAAAAGCCAAAAAACACTTACAATCCTGCAAGGTATGATTTTTCTAAATCTCAACATAAGAAGGAATGATTACATGATTATTTTCTTTTTCTTCATATTGTTGAGACATTGGTATAAGCATTCTTGTTTGAATTTATCTTTTGAAACTTGGATTTTCTTTCATTTTTCACATTTCTTCATTTTAATTTCGTTTGTTGATTTCTTTTCTCACTTTAGTATAAGAATTATTTTCCTTCGGATTTCAGCTTTGATTTTGATGACTTTGCCATGATTTATATGGAAGGCCTATTTGTTACCTAACAATGGTCAGTATACATGGAAAAAAATTGTTAATAGTCACCTATTAGTTTTTTCTTAAATCTCTTAGTAAAGTTTGATTTTCTTATTATAGAAGTAGGCATACTTAAGGAAGAGATTACCAATCAAGAGAAGTTGGCAAAGTATCATAAAATCTGAAAAATTTCTTTTTCATCAAATTGTAATCATTTTGAGATTCCAAAATTTTATTAAGATCTTTCAGATTTCTATTATCAGTCAAGAAAAGTTATTTATAACCAAGTAAAGACACTTTACAGCAAAGCACCTTTAACTCTGAAATTGTCATTCTTAACTCTTAAGGAGTCAATGATTCTCCCCATCCCAAAAAGTCTTATTTTTCTAGAGAATAATCCAGAAATATATTTAAACTTAAAAGAT